>JANIJG010002042.1:283726-323184 GCA_024611175.1 Megaceryle torquata | reverse complement strand
ACAGTAAGTGAACTGTTGGTTCATTATTCAAATAATATTTATATATATATATTTTAAAAAATTCAATGATCAATAAATTGAAACCCCATTAAACCTTCACATATGACCGAAGAGACTTTTGTTTCATTTGCTGGTAGCAATCTATCTTTTAGTCACATGCAAAATTAAAAAGTATTCAAATGTAATCAATACATGAAAATTCTTTACACATGGAAACCTGAAATGTTGCCAGTAACAAAATAAACAAAATATTTATGGCCCCCCAAAGATGTAAGACTCACATGTAATTTATCTTCCTAAGAATCTGTTCAGGCACCATTTATGCCTCATAGCAAAAATTTGTTTATAAAAAAATTAATATAAGAAGCATTACAACACTTTATAAATAATTTACAAAACATAATACAAAATTAGAAAACTGTAAAAAAAATCACTGCACATGAATGGTTTTAAGACTGTGGGATGAACATCATTTTTTCTTCCAAGCTGGCGATTTATATTTATTTTACATTTTCACTGTCCTAGTTATATCCTTCCGATATGTACTTTGGAACAGAAAAGAGCTTATATAACTGCTGCCAGCATATTTTAAAACATTTAGTATCTTTCATACACTGTTTAGTTAACTTTTCTTCTTGGGGGATTTTTCTTTGCAAAATATAGAGCAGTCCCTGGGAGAAATGGAAATTTAGTTTTTAGGCAAAGAATGGTTGATGGTTTTGTTCCCAGGCTGTTGATGACGGGGGTGGAGGGGGGTGTGTACAGTCTCAAGGGTGGCTGAACAGGTAATTGTGTATGTATGTAGCATTAATGTCTGGACAATTAGCAGCATACTGGAAACACCAGGAAGGACTTCAGGAGAGTCCTCTTCCAATACAATCTGTTCTTCCCTGCTTCCCTGTTGTCTTTTGGGTGGTCTCCTGATCGTTATGTAAATTGAATTGTGGTGACAAGTTGAGGGCTGTTTGGTACAGAGAACATAGATATTTCTGTGGATATAAGTGTCTATGGATAGAGGGAGAAAGAAAGCCCAGAGGGGCAGATGCTGCTGTGAGACTCTTCACTTCACATGCTCAGCTTAGGTAAAGCATCTTTTTTGTCTCTCACAATTTGCCTGTGGTTATGGAGGTGTTTTATCCCCTGGCAGATATTTATATATCAACAGTCGGAAAAGAGTCAATAACAATTCTCACTCTCCTCCTCATAAAAGCAATACTGAAAATATCCTTAAACATACCCTGCTGAAATTTAAAGCCTAAAATGCATTTGCTGGATGTGAGCCCAGCCCGGAGTACTGGATCCTCAGTGCTTTCCAAGCCTGACCTTTGAGAGTGCTCACATTTAGAAGCAGTTTCTGGTACAAGATGATGGTCTCTGAAGCCTTAAAACTCCACCAACCATGCAGCAAATACCCCATTCTACAAGGCAAATCCCATTAATAAAATAGCAAGGGCCAGATTCAAAGCCTAGTGAAATCAATGGAAGTCCCTTTTTTTCACTAAGTATTGGATATAGCCTTGAGTTCTTGAAAACTCTGTAAGAGAGGTGTTTTTGAAGACTCCAGCACTTTGGGAACCTCCTTCAATGTCCTGGGTAGATCAGCAAAAATCCAGTACAACCATCCTAAGGTCAGTGAACACAATCAGGAGTTATACCAGCAGAATTGTACTTTGCCACCTCTATATTAAGCTGAACCAAATCCCCAGTGTTACCTTCTGGAAAGTCCTGATCAAAATGCAGCTTCTACCCTAATAGTGGAGCAGTTCTACCCCAAAGGCTGGAGCAGAACTTGTCAGAAGATGAAAATCACAAGTGACCTTCATGGATCAGCCCATACCCCATCGAGAACCTTCAAACACCTTTCTATCCCTCTGAGACTTGGGATACTTGTAGGTCCAATGACTACAATATTTTAGATCATACTGGTCCGATCAAAAAGGAAGCCACAGACATATGTTTTCTTTCAAGGACAATCAATTCACCTGAAATATATTGCAGGTGACCCACCTTACTATTCAATGGGTTTCCCAACATCCTGATTGCTTAGTCTAGCCAGTGGTTGCAGCAGATACCTGCAGAAACACATCCTTCTACTGAAGAGGTCACCGGGACAAGCATCAATATTGGGATGACGTAAAAAGGGGGCAGAAGGGAGAAAGTACTACCATTGAAACAGTCCATAGTGACATAATGATCAAAACATCCTCATTACTTCTTGGCCTGTCCGTTTGTTTTCATCAGAATCTCGAGAAATTTCTTTGGCTAGCAGACTTTGGAGAGAAATTGCTTCAAACAGAACCATAATACAGATGCAGTACTGAACCAAGTGTGCAGTTGCTATTTGTACTACAAAATGAGTTTTGATAACCTCTCCAGGTTCATGGCCAAAGGACAGAGGAATCCCAAGCTACGCCGCTGACAATAAGCACAATGTTCAGCGCAGGCTGACAGTTCATCAGACATAATCCTAATCCTTCTTTGTCCTCCATTGCATTTTAGCATATCAATATAAAAAGTGTTCAGATTTCACTTTTCTTTTTAAAAATTTTCAAACAGCACTGGGTTATGTGGGTTTGGGGAAGGGGTGGAGAATGAGGTGGAAGGTGGGAGGCAGCAAAAAGAATCAGAAAAAAAAAAATGCAAACCAAGACATACGCCCTTAGATGAGAAATACCAAGCCCCGCAAATCACAAGAAAAATTAATTATTTTTGGCACCCAAACACTTGGAAATTGCAAAACTGTTGACTAAAAGAAAAGAACAAGAGGTGACAACTATGGAATGGCTTTAACACCTGAAGAGGGTGTGAAGAAGGATGAGAGAAATTAATCCTGTTGTTGTCCTCTTTGCAAAATACAAATGTAAAAATCCTTAACATAATTTTACACTCATAAAAGAGTAGACTAACAATCTAGTTTGCAATGCCATGTTTCTGACTTTGGTTAATAGTTTTCATAGTGAATCAGCACTTGATACCTGAGAGGCTACAATCACTCCTCCAGGTGGCAGGCTTGTATTCTCTTTTAAACAGATAAAAGTTTTTTTTTTGTTTGTTTTGGTGTTTTGTTTGGTTTTTTTTTTAATTTCTCTTTTTTGTTGTTGTTTTGTTTTGTTTTGTTTTTCCTTAAAATGTGTTCACATATTCATAATATACAGAAAAAAAGTAAGCAGTTATTTGGTTTACTTTAAGTCCATTTAAAAAAAACTGGCTTTTTCTTTTTTGGGGGGAACTAATTCTACGACACACACACACAAAGTGTTGTGTATTTTTTTTTGTTTGTTTTTTCTTTTTTTTTTTTGGTGTTTTTTTGTGTTTTTTTGTGTTTTGTTTTTTTTTTTTTTAATAGGAAAACCCACGGACATTTATAAACTGTTCTGTCCTTCTTGTAGTTTTCTCAGTCTTTTACTTACAAGGGTGATGAACAGGTATTTTCACAGAGTTCGAATGGTTCTGTTTCTGTTGGTGCGGGTTTTTTTGTGTGTGGCTCTGTTTTGTTTTGTTTTGTTTTTAGGAGTTGTCTTCCAGAGAGTCTGTTAAAGGCTCCATAGGAACTGCCGTCGCAGGCTCGTGTTGTTTCAAACGTTTAATTGTGTTCTTCAGTGCTTGCCTCTTATTGCAGAACCAAACTCTAACTACTTCCCGGTCATAGTTCAGTTTCTCTGCAATCTCTGTCATTTCTTGCCCAGAGGGGTGCGTGTTCTTCTCAAAGTGGGCATTCAAGATTTCAAGGGCTTGAGGTGTGAATGAGGTACGCCTCTTGCGCTTTTTGGATGGTTCGCTTCCAATAAACTCGGTAAGGTTCTGCATACCTGCTCGATGGCGGGCCTCAGCCTCAGCCATCCACCGCTCAAGCACCGGCTTTATCTTCTGGGCACTTTTAGGGGTGATGTCCAGCTTTTCAAACCTGGCAGGATACAAAAGGCCAGGGTTCAGTTTGGCTGTCAGACTGCTAGCTATAGTGTTCTCTTGGGCTTCCTGTGGTAGGAAAAAGTGGCTTCTCAGGATGGTGTGTCTGAGGGAAAATTGAGAAAGAAGAGTCTTACACTGATGCTCTGCCAGGGTGGGACTTCCTGCCTGCCTGACTAATTGACTGGCAGAGGTAATTTACAATGGATTACAAAAACTACCAGATAGGTATATCTATAAATATATAGCTAGATATTTAAGCTAACACAAAACAAGCACTGCAATAAAATTCTAAGTACACTAAATAATACAGGTTATGAGCTGCATTTTCATATTTCTGACCATCTTCAAACCCCTTAAGACTAAGGCTAATTACAGGAAATGACATCAAAGGCAATTGCTCTTTATCATCTTGTCTTTGTGATTAATCCTTTTGTTTCCACTCCCATCCCATGTTGCCCAAACACCACAGCTTTAATAATAAAAACCAACGGCAGTTACTAGCCTCTGAATATCAGGTTTCCTTTCCTTTCATTTTTCAGCAATTTTCACTGTTTGCAAGTTAACGCTATATCCCTTTTCTGGGTTGGAAAAAGATTCCCATAGCTACGGTGGTGTTCAGCTGAAACAGCTGGACACTTTGCAATTATTATCTTGACTGCCCCCACAACGTGCAAAGACAGACTCATGTTTTCCAGATGAAACCCAGCATAATAGTCTACTAATATGCTGTGGCACCAAGCTGGGTTTATTGTGGGATTTCTGCAAACTGTACCAGAATGATATCATTTCCTGTAAATGAGGTCTTCTATATATCATTTTGCCATCAAAAGTCTTTTGCCAAACCAGATTTTACAAGTATTATAAAACATCTGGAAAAGCCAGCCACACAAAGCTTTAATCCTTTCAAAAACAAGCAGAAGAGCAGAGTTCACATTTCAAGTCTTATAAGTACTTGTTTCTTTCATTTACCAAGTTCATCCTTTCTTGCTATGCATTAAAATAGTTTTAACCCAAGTCCTCTGATGTCACCCATTTGCATTTCCCCACCTCGCGTACGTCCACGCCTCAGGTTGTGGTATTTAATGTTGTGGAAAGGCAGCAATTTTTGCGCGGCGCAGCCGCACTCTCCAGCCTGCCCAGTGCTGAAGCACCACTGCTGCTGCGGCCGCTAATCGCAACACGCTCTGGAGATGAGACCGACCGAATCAATGCCTTTGTGCAAAGCAACTTGGTGACTGGAGTTGACAATGTTTAGCCTCTCTATTTGGCATGTGGTGGCTGCAGAAAATACTCCAGCAAGAAACAAAGCATTTCTCACACAGAATAAGGCAAAGAATAATTTCAGATAATAACGCTCCAAAGAATTTGTAACCAGTGTCTGGGATCCTAGTGTGGTATTGACTGCAAGGTGGCTGTGGTATTTCAGGCTGAACTGTATGTTTTAGAAGGCAGTGTCTCAGGTTAAGAAAATGCACACAGAAAGTATCAGCAAGGTGGTATATTGCTGATATGGTCTGTGCAGGCCACTGGGAGATTCTACTTCTGTCTCTGAGTTGGTTGTTTAACTTCCTTAACTTACTGCCCCTTCCATTACCTTGGAGTTTGTACTTACACTCCTTTGTTATCATGAACAGAAAAGTTAAACCTACTACTTCTGAGGAACAGTGTCCTGCCACTGAAGCAGCTTGTCTTGGTGCTTAACAAGAAATGCACAGTGACAGCAGGTTCTTACACCCCAAAGTGATATCCATCTGGGGCAAGAAAAGGAAATAAAAAACCCTATAACCTTTCAAGTATTTGGGACCAGCTTCTGCATGCAGTGCTCACGTTCTGAGCAATTTGCCCCTCTAAGGAGCCCTCTTTTAAAGGTCTGTACATTCTGGGCTTTTGTTTGCCATGTCTGCTCCAGCTTCATCTTTATTGGGGTTTTCATAATAATTGATATGGGGGAACCCTTTTTCATAGTAAAATTCAAACAATCCCCAGTGTTTTCTTCAAGCATAATGTATATGGAAGAAACAATAAGAGAGCAAGCTAAACAAAAGCAAAGGAAACTACAATTGATCACTTTAAAGTATAGTACGTTAAACAGCAACTTAAGGCTACAACAAATTGGCAATTGCTAAAAACTCCACCCATTTCAGGCATTCTTTACCAACTGACCACAGGGAAGAAAAAAAAAAACCCAAACAATTAATCCTTAGCAACAGGGAGCAATATCATTGGTGGTGCTTGTTAGTGTTGATACGGCAGTACATGTTGTTTGGTATAACGATATACAAGTCTTGAAACAAATTTCCCAGCAGTAGTATCCTTGTATAGACTGAATAAAGGTTATTTTCTACAAGGAGGTATCTTATAAGAAAAAACAGTAGGGGAGACCATAGAAGTGAGAGGATCCTATGGAGCTTTTTGTATTTAACAACAATCAATGGGTTTTATGGAAAATCATTGAGCAAAATGTGAGCTGCAAGCTCACTACCCCATACTGATGTTATTTATAACCTTAGTCTTAAACTGCAGGAAAAGTACACTTCCGTTCTATGGGGAATACATTAAAAGTATAAAGAGCAGATAAAAAGACAGAGCATTTCATGGATCACCAAGAACAAAATCCACTTAAATGAGCTTAGAGTTGGTTTCTTGGCTTTCACTGATGGAGAAGGACTATAAGGCATTGCCCAAGAGGAAAAAGCTGTTACCTAAGTGTGTTTGTTACCTCATGCATAAACATGGGATTACTGTAACACACATACATGCATATACGGTGTTTGATTCTAACTGCTTTAACTCTGTCAAGACTGTATCATCATTTCTTATGATTAGGGCAGATTTCTGCTTCTGCTTTACATACATGGATCATCTGGTTTTTTTGTAAACATTTGAGGGATAAAAGATGAATAGCTGCTGGTTTCCAAGATAGCAGGAAGGATAATTTTTTCCCTTCTGTGTTGCCTAGGTAAATCATCATTAACATCCTGTATGTGAAGTGCTAACCACAGTAATACAGGTTTTAACTTAGCAGGGATGCAGCCATGAAATATTTGTTCAGTAACCCTATCTGTAGAAAATGGCACAGTATGAAGAGGGTCAGCTGGTGCTCATCCAGCATCAGCAGGGTCTCCAGCTTGTCTACTGAATTAAGTCTCAATGCCAGGAACATTGTTTCTCACTTGTTTAAAAAAGGAGGTGAAAAAAAAAGGCTAGTTACTTTAGGGGTACACAATAAGAACATTTTATCTGCCAGATGCCAACATTATTCTCTAAATTAAGTCAAAAATTAAATAATAAAGACATGAGACTCAAACACAAGCATGCTCCCCACAATAAGCTCAATAATTATTAAGAACAAAGGGAGGAGAGGAGAGTTTATGATGTAACTTGTTACCTGCAGATGGCAGACTGGCTATAGGCTGGGCCTTCTGTGGCGCTTAGGGCTTGGCCAACTTGAGTCTGTGTCAGGCCAAGGGACAGGCGCCGGATTTTAAAAGCTTTGGCAAATTCTCGGATTTCTTCTAGATTCACCCCATCCACCTCTCCAGTGGCTGTTTGAGGATCTGTTGAAATATTTTTTTAATTGTGTCAGTTCTTTGCGTCACATATGAATGGGCTAGGCTTGCACCAGATTTCACTGTCAAGATGCTCATGTTCATTTTTATATTTTAAAATACTTATCCCTTTCTCTTCTTCCCCAAACAGAACCAGGCTTGCCTTGTAAGGTGTCTTATGAAGCATAGTTACATTGCTAAAATGCTAACTAGCCTGCAGTGTTTCCAGGTGCTGGTGAAAGATTTCCAGACACACTTTGTTGCTCAACTCCTGAAACTGGCCAACTCACCTCAGAGTGAGGGGGTGCTTGGGCTCCTCACTGACATTTGTGCCTTGCAAAAATCTTCCCCAGATTGACAAGTCATGTTCCCCTCTTCCCCATTTTTTTCACATACAGAAGGAAGGCTGGTGTTAATATATTTATTTGCAGTCTGTGGGGAGGGCTAAATAGATGTATGAACAACTTGGGTTTTTAATTTGAAATCAAAATTTTCTGCTTTGTCTAAAATTAATGCCAAATAAGGAGATTTGGAAACCTTCATTCCTTGTTCTACAATACCCGACCTAAACTGCCAGCCAAATGCCCAAAACAACCCAGCAAATGAACAAGCCCAAAGAAAAAGCTGCCTTTAAAAACTCGTAATTTAAAAACAATCTTTTAAAATATGCCTTTCTGAGAAGCAGCCTTTCAAGCTTTTCATTCTGCCTCTCATCAGGTTGATAATCAAGGAGCACCAACATCAGTCATTAGATTTTGGATGGTAATGCCACACAATTTTTTACTTTTACATTAGCTCCTCAGAAGATAATGCTTATGATGCTGTGAGAATAAATCTGTCCTTCCTCTCCATAGCAGTTTACTGACACAGAAGCCTTTGTCCCTGAAAGGGCACATAATAAAGCATATCTACCACAGGAAAGCTCCTTTGGTGCCGGATAACTCGGTCAATTTAGGACTTATCAAGGGAAATGACACAACAGCTGGAGAATGGAACTTTTTTTCCCCCAAAGCTACTGATCCCTGGCTAAATGAAAGCACTTGCCAAGTCAGAGACAGCATGGGACTGGGATGGTGGAAGATTTCAAAGTGTTGTGCAATCCTGCGTGTAGTGAAGCCATTCTCCCAGTGAGACATCTCTATTGTTCTTCACCTCATTCCTCAGACTTCTTAGGTGAAAAGTTTGCAGCACAATAACCCACCAATTTCTGTAAATGCAAGCAGTTGTCCAAGGACAGTGCTAGACCACATTGCTATTCTGAACCCTATATGAGAGTGGCTCTTGCTAGTGCTGCTATAGCTAAGGGCTTCTCGGCATTACAGTAACAAAGCTTTTATTTCCAGGGGTTTATAAAACTGATGTAAAATTCCCTTGTGATGGAAATGTCCTATAAAAAAATCTTTTAGTCCAATAATAGAGAGAGGGAAGAGGGTTTTTTCTGCTATATAAATTTAGCCTATATTGATTCGTGGCTTGAGTGTAAGAAGCATACATAGCATTAGTATTTTAAAAATATTGGTGTGTGCAGCCAGGGACCACTTGAACTACACATACAGGTAAACACACACATAGGCTGAACCCAGTTTTACCAATGCTCTGGACTCAGAATCATCCCTCCTGTTGTCGGGCCTGTGCTTGAGCTCACCTGTGCACACATACATACACTCAGTATAAAGCAAGTTGCATATTATTTGCTTTTAAGTAGCCGGTGCTGTTGCAGAGAGGCCACTCAGGTTTGTAAAGTAATTGCCTTTATAGGTGTGAAATTTTCCTGCTTTCCCCATACACAGTCTATCTAGTGTACCAGTTCTGATTTTCAGAGTCACGGAATAGAGCTGGATGCTTATCTGGCCTTTGGGTCTCTGAAGAGCAACTGAAAAATGTACAAAATATCATAAATGATAATGGCCTTAAAAGATTCCCTTGAGTAAAGTGCACTAAGATGGTGACCTTCCTCACCTCTTTCCTTCCTTCACTTTAAGGCCTCTGACTAAGGCTATTAGGGATGTGACAAAGGACAATTCAGGTGTTCCCAGAGAATTTTCAAAGTAGCAAACGCTATGGCAACTGGCACCTGTAAACCTCCCTAGCTCCTGTTAGGAATAAAAAGGGAGATAAGAAATCTAAGGGGTTATTTGCTCACACATGATTATAGAGAAATTCAGCCAAGTTCTGATGGATCCTTCTGGTACAGCACTGTTGCAACAGTGAAAATATCATGGAAAGTCCTTTCCTGCTCAGGGGGCTTGGACAAGGGAACAATTGGGCTGAGCTCTCCTCGAGACCAGAAAAAACCTGTGATGCACTTTGGGAATATGGGCATAGATTGTAATATATGGTGGAGTATCTGTTGAGAAAGAGAATTCCTTCTTACATACTATCTTTGAAAGGAGGAAAGTACTAAGAGAGGTGGACCAAAACACTTAAGACTTGCATCTCTGAACTCTGGGGAAAATGGCATTTGTATCAGATTGGAACCACTTCTACTTCAGGTGTGATTCAAAGCCCTTTGAAATCCATAGAAGTAGTCCCTTGATTTCTGTCAGCTCCATAAAACTCACATAGTACTATGAAGACCACTCGATTGACATCATTGAATAACAGCACCAGCCTGTTTTATTCTATTGCCTTTAAAGTACCATCAATACATAATCTTGGACTCTGTGGACTAATACATACACATGCATAAACATATACAAATAGATAATGGACTTTGTTTTAATAAGTTTGGAGTTCTCAGAACAGTTAAGTGTACAGTGCACTTCACATTTCAGGGAGAGGAGCTTATTGAAGACTGTAAATAAATGGGTGCTTTTTAAATTAAGTGGATATCCTAGAGAAGGCAGCACAGTGCCAATGGGAAAATAAAGAATACCAATCTCATTGAGTGGTTGGGATCTATAGCAACAGCATTTTGAGACTCCCAGAGTACATTATGGCTTGATAAAACAATGGCTGTTATGTCCATGAAACTACTGGGTGCTGGAGAAAGTTAAGAGAGTTGCCTGGGACCATTTTAAGGGATAAAAGGAATAAAAAGGAAGCCAGCTAAAATTCTCTCAGATGTCATGGTGGGTGGTGAAGTGGACAAGCAGAGTTGAAGAAATAAAATCCACAGGTTCTCCTGCATTGAAACCCTTCAATTCCTAGCGAAGAGAATACTACTCCCACTTTTGAATTCTGAAAATCCCGTATAAGCTTGTTGGTGAGGGCAAATATGCTTTGATTTTAATAGTTAGGGGAAAGAGTTGCTACAGAGGTATCTGTGCACCCTGAAGGAGAAAGCAAATTTCTGTTGCACAGAGTTCTACTGTGGGAGGGATTAGAGGGAATGATTTCCCTAGTCAGACAGGAGGAGAAAGAGCTGCCAGAGGAAGTCCAGTGGAAAGTAAACTGTATAAGAAAGGCAGGACAAACATTGTTAATGGAAAAGGGACTGGACATAAGGGGAAAGAAAGAAGAATACTTTGTTTGTGGGAGGCATTTTAATTTTATAGTAACAGATGACAGTAAAATTAATTTGGAACAAAGAAAGGAACTTCATGGAGACACAAGTCTCAGAGCATGAGGAGAAAGCAGCGACTCCCACAAAGAGAACATATGGTAGAAAAGTTAAAGAAATGAGCAGAGGGATGCATCTGAGAAGAGGAAAATTATACGGAAAAAAGAAGGAATAACGATGTAGAATTGAATGAAGATAAAACAAAGAAGACAAAAGAGAAGAGAGATAGGATGAGACAATATGAAAAAGTTATACAGAAGGGACAGAAAGAATAAAGATGAATCTTGCAGTCCTTGCTTAGACAGAGCTTCATTTAAATGTCCTAAACAACCTTTTTTTTTTTTTTAAATAATTGTTGCTGGTGAAGGATGAAAGGGTGAGGGTGAGATAAAAGAGAGAACACCACAACAATCCAGGAAGAAAAAAAAGGACAGGAAATAAAAAATTAAGGGAAATTAAAAAAAAAAAAAAAAAAAAGGCACCTTTTTTTAAAATTAGGAAACTTGCTGAAGAAAAAATGTAAAATCATAAAGAAAATATTACTAGAATGAAAAGGAAAATTAATAAACCCAAGAAACATTGAACACTACAGTTATTAAAGACCAATTATGATCATAGTGCTTCAGTAATTTCACTGATGTGAGGTGGCCTCTTATGAAAAGAGTTACTTTCTCTACAGTAAGTGAGCAGAACCTTGTCCCAAATAATTATTTACTGAAGTTATGTTGTTCTAAGCAATTCAATTAATAGAATAAGGTAGCTGAATATACCTAGTTTTACGTGAACTTCACTATATTTAGCAACAGCTTCTGGAACATGGCAAATCTCTACCAAGTTACTTGATTCTACGGCCTCTGCTGGAAGACTGGACTGCAGCTTTGGAATGAATGAAGAAAAGGAAACAACAATGTTCCTGGCTCAGGAGGGATAAAGCAGTCAGATGTTCAGGAGGCCACAAGTTGTTTCTTGTTGCCCTCATACCTATGGATTTCTTTCAGAACCACTGACCCTTTTAAGGCCTCACCCCACTAAAAGACTTTGAATGGACTTCATCGGACACTAGATTTTAATTGTAGGCCTGTTACACAAAGCTCTGACAGCCAGTGTGGGAGATGGGATGCTAAGAAGGCTTTGTTCAATTACTGTAAGCTTGACAAGGCGGTGCTCCTGCCCTTCAGGGATCAACACCCAGGAGCTGAATAGATTCTGCAAGGGAGCAAAACCGGGATGACTTTCTGTCTACTTGTTCCCTGTGTGCAGTCATAGTTGTATGCAAATGGGCTTTTAGTCACATGAAATGATTTTCAGACTTGTGAAGATATATTAAGAGTATTTGTTTAAAAAGATAGTATTATCATCAACAGTGAAAAGCTACAAAGGATTCTGTGTCTGCCTTTTCATGTTTCATTACACAGGAGCTTTGATCTTTCCCTTCTGAATTGACCATATTTTCTTCTTTCTTGCTGGCTCTTTCCCCATTACTAGAAACCAGTAGTTATCTCCTTTTTGCCCTGGAACATTAACACTGATGTGCCAGCTCAAGAAGGCTTATGCATGCAGTGTTAGCTCCAGTCTGTGGTTGGCTATGTGCTCTCAAGAATATGCTGGACAGATATTAAGGATCATTGAGATGACTGGTTTACTTCTGCCTGCATGATGACACTACATAAATGGCAGAAATGAGTTGATCTGCCCCTTATGCTACTCATTCTGTTGGTCTTGAATAGATAGGGACTGGATGAACCTGGAAACATAAATTTAAACCCATTTCAGAACTTTTTATTTATGTGTAAATATCATCATGCTTTTTTTTTTTTTTACTGGAGATCCCTATCAATAGCCTCTTCTTTTGGAATGCTCTTAAGATGTGGGTTCCGGTGAATTAATTCCCAGGTGCAAAGCCTTCCTCGGTCTGATTGCATGAAAAGCATTTTCTTTACTTGGAGATCCCAATTTGAGTTAATTGACCTTTTTTCCTTTTTTTTTTCGTGCAACTGTAAAGCACCTTAACTGTATTCTCTGTGCCATTCATTATCTCGGGTAGGGTACTGACGATGGCTAAGGTTGCCTGACATTTGCCATTATAAGACCAATTTCAGGTCAATTACTTTTGAGAATGAGGCTAATAAAGCATAGTGTTCTGCCCAGGTTAAATAATAATAATAATAAAATAATTAATAACCTTTCTTTAAGAATTTCAGTTTCCCTACAACTAGAAGTATGGCCTTTAGAGGTGTCAGGGAGACAGCTGTCACATCTTTAATGGGCTTCTTGCCATCCCAAGTGAAAATCTGCCTCCAAGAAGCCCAAGCAGGTGAGCCTTTCAAAGCTCATATCTACTCAGTAGAGATTTGCTAGATCCCTGTGTGGAATTTTCTTTAATGTTTTCTCTGTACTGAGGGTGCTTGGGTCTAAGGCTGAAGCAGATGGAAAAGAACACCTGCATGCACCTGTGGTTGGGGCTCTGTCCTGCTTAGGGCCAGGACAGCAGCAAAGGCAGAGAGACTGACTCGCCTCTCTTCTTGGTCATCATTTTCCACATTCCTCTGATGGCTTCCAGGGAGGGTGGGAGAGGTATCTGTGTGATTTGGATGCAGAGGGGGCAAAAATTAACCCTGAGTATATAAAAAAAGAAATTATGGAAAGGAAAAAGCCCTGAAGACTACTAAGGAGAAGGGATTTGAGTTTGGAGTGGACCTGACTGTGCAGAGAGTAGTAAACCCTGTGGCAGAGGAAAGAAAACAGAAAAAAATGTTGATAATAGTGATAATAAAAAGATAGAAGAGGACAGAAACTACCCAATAAAAAGACTGGTAAAAGGGACACAGATATGGACTGGGGACAGAGACTTACTGGGAGCTGGAGGGGAAATGAAAGGGGAATAGGAGTTGAGGAATGATGGACTGTGGGGAAAGGACTGCAGGAAGGGAAGAAGGCAAGAGTAGCAAAAGCATGGAGGCAAAGGGAGCACAGACTGTGTGGAGAGCCGCATGAGGAAGTAATGGGATGGGAATGGGACAAGTGGTGGAAGGAGTCAAGTCTGAGGGGAACAGCTAGAAAGTCTATGTTGATTAGTGTATCTCCCCTTCTTCCCCCAGTCAATATTCCTTTGCCTCATACTCCTTTGCTCCCAGACAAATCCATGAGCACAGCATGTGTTACTGCTTTTAGAAGCAAAACCAACAAGATGATGCCACAATATGTACCCTTTTCCATCCATTCAACTGACATAAGATCTCACATTGCCAACTATAAATATGAGCATTATCTCACCATTACTGTTCTGCTTTTGCAACAATCTTGAAACTTATCCAAGCAAAAAATGAAGTTAAAAGAAAATGCTCAGAGTTGCACAAAAGAACACAAAGAAGCTAGAAAATGATGGAGTTATAGTAGCCCACAACACAGTGTAGCATAGTCTTTGAGCCCTGAATTATCAGTTCCTTTTCCCCAGATCCCTGAATCGTCCAGTCCACAGGACGAATTGTGCTTCATTACCTAGGAACTGACTGATGTATTGCCTTTTCACTCATTCAGTGTGTGGCCCCAGAATGCTATTAAAGCTCTTCACCAAAGACATTTCCTTTTGAGCTCTTCTGGTTTTAAAATCTTATTTTCTTGTGTATGTACAAGATGAGGATCTCCCCCTTCTCATTCACAGAGAAGTGGACATGTAATAAGGGAAAAAGCATTTTGGGGTACCCAGTCTAGGTCAAGTGAGAGATTATTTTTTTTTAGACTGTGTCTTTAAATGGTTCTTTATACAGTTTCACAGTGAAAGTGCACTTAAAATTGTAACTGTGAGTACCAGGTTCTTCTGTAAATTAAAGTCCAGAGTCTCAAGCTGGATATTGAGGGAGTACTTGTGAAAAATCTGTTTTAAGTGACTTGCCTGCTGTTGCACTGGAATTACGTGGCAGACAGAAAACTTCAGCTCCTCAGCCCTCTAACGCCTGAAGCAAGACCATCCTTCACCCTTCTATAGCTTCCTACCTCAAATGTCATGTTAACTGGGGAACAGTTTAGTGAATCAGGTAGGGAACAAACCCTGGGATAGCAGCCTGTCTGTTGCATTAGTAATTCTGATGCATCCCTACAACAATTCCATTGGGAATGCACTGAAAGAAGGATGAGAAAAAAAATCACGACTGCATGATCTAAATCACAATGTATATCATTATCATAAAATATATGTTCGAAGAGGAACTGTATATATTTGAACAAGCAACTATTTTTCTAGCATCTCCTCTAAGTTTTGATGGATTTATACTGTAAATTTACAAGGGCTTCTTCCATGATGCTTTTATTGTGTAGTGAGCTTATTCACACGGGGAAATGGACTGGAATAACTATTGTGAGGTAGAGTACCCCTCAATAGTTATTCTAGAATATTTTTAAAATAAGAATGTCCACGAGGGAGGCTATACTGGACTAGCCATTGAAAAGTAACTTATTCTGCACTAGTTATTTTAGTCAATTTTCCCACACAGACAGGGGATAACTTTATGGTTTTTTTAACATGAAGCCTCTTATTTGCCTTCTTTCTACAAGCTTGTCTACATGAGAAAATTTACTGACAGAGCAACAGCAGTATATTTATATCACTATAATTATATCTGTATCTATATATTTTATGTACTTACAGCTACAATGCAGATATTTTTATTTCAGAATAAAAGTATTCACACTGGGAGTTATACCAGCATAATTTTACCACTATAGCTCTGCTAGTAATTTCCCCATGTAAACAATCTCTGAAATAATCTAACCAAATTTTTTTCACATCTTCCCTTGCATGACAGTTTCTCCAAACTCTTGTATCAGTCATATACTTTACATTACCAATACGGTGTGAGCTATAGTGTTTGCTTACTTGAAATATGTACATGGAGTATCTTTGAACAAGGTCATCCAATACACTCAGATTTTTGCAGATGTGCAGAAACTGTTAATGCTTCATATGTATACTTTTAACCTGTTGTTTTTGTTATGTAGACCAAAGATAACGCTGATAATGTAATAGCAAAGACTCTGAACTGTGTGGTTGGGAAGAAAGGGCTGTTCAGGAGGTCAGCTGTTATAAACCTAACTCTAAAACTCATCTGTTTCACTGCAGCATGCTTCTCTCTCCTCTCCCACGTTACAGCTCATTCTTGTTTAAATTGTGCAAGCTTTAGATTTGTGTAGTGCTAGCATTTGTAAAATGGTTTGCTACTCTAATCAAGCAAACAAACAGCCTAACACATGTTGGAGGAACTGTCTGCCCACCAAATTCTGAATAATTCATTGTATTGACTGATTCAAAAACTTCTCATTTCCAAAGAATATAAACTACATTTCAGTTATAAGAATTGCCCTTATAATTCAATTAATGGCATTTTTATGACCATTTTTAGCATCGATTACAATTTTGCAAGGTATGTTTACCTTAAGCCCCATCCATGACAGCACTCAGCAGTTCTCACTGGTAAGAGTCACTCTATTTAGCAATATATAATTTACTATATGAAAAAAAAAAAAAAAAAAAGGAGGGAAAGCAGATCAGGAAACTCAGCAGTAAGGAGGACAAGCAGAGGGAAGAAATAAGGAGAGCCAGGGAGCGATACTTACTGCTGACTAACTGGCCAACACTCAAAGCTGAAGAGGAGGAGGATGAGGAGGAAGAAGAGGAAGCCTGACGCACTGGGCTTTGAGACATAGATGCTTGACTGTGAGCCAAATGCAGGAGATTGGACTGTGAGGCTGCTTGTCCCACTTGCGTCTGGGAGGGCTGATGGAGCTATATATTAAAATGTAAAAATAGGCATTTAGAAAATGAAGCAGTAATAGGAAACTTTCAATGTACCATCTCACTCATCTACTTCTGGGGAACAAATCCCATAGGAGCATTAAACACCATGGACTTATTTCAGGTGACAGAGTGTTACAGCAGGAGGAATTTGAGCTCTTTTGACTTCTGACTTTCCATTTTTTCTTATTTTAACCAGATACTTATCTAATTAAAAGCTATATAGTTGCTTGAAATGGGTAGTAAGAGACCCAGGACATTCACAGCAGCATTCTCATTTAATAAATACATGTCCTTACCTGTTTTCTGACTCATAAAATCAGACTCTTATTCCCTACATGGATTCCTATATAAATCAACATTATTTCAGAGACATCCTTTCACAACCACAGGACCAGGGCCAAGAAGAGCAGGAATGGGGAAGAGAAAATAAACTGGGGAAAACCCCTTTCCTAAATAAAGGAATAATTTGTTTTATAACATTAAATATAGCAAACAACCCAAAATGCTGACATCTTATTTCTCAGTTGATAAATTGTCCTTGCCTAAAATACAAAATGAAACTTCTGAGCTCCATTCACATCAGGACTATTTCAAGTAAGACACACCTAAAGAGTCTAGTGGGTATGGTAGATGTAAGTGATAACACTGTGATACATGAATCTGGCTTTACAAATATTTTTTTACAAATTTTACAGCAGTATAGTCTTTTGTTGTTCACTAGGGGAAAGGAAAGAACCATTAATCCCTTCTGACTTCAATAAACTTTCATGCAGGATTGAAAACTAGGAACATTCTCTGGTGCTGGTTTTTACATAAAACTCCCATCAAACTCTAAGAGCAGAATGAAGATGGACCTTACAGCTTTGAATTGGCTTCTAGTAGTCCAGTACAGCCCTTTCAGAGCCTAATAATACAGTAACATAACCCTGATACACTCAGGTGACTGCTACTTATTATACCTTTATTTTATGTTGATTCTTGATATTGATCAAAAAAGATGGCAAAATTGTACTAAAAGGCTTTGCTTTTAAGTGATAGCTGTTGTGTGCATTCTCAGAAAGGGGCAAAGATAAAGGCCTATCTGGCCTTGCTTGAAGTCAGTAATTTAAATCTATTTCTTGAATTCTAAGGAGTATGAATTTTTATCTTTTGATTTTTAGCTGAACAAATGACTTCAGGAAAGGAGATTATTTCATTAGCAATACTCAAATTATATATAATATGCCCCCAGAACACATAGAAATGACTGATGCTAAGTAGACAACAAATTGTATGGTACAGTAGATAAAGGTATCTGATCACATTTGAGATGACACTTTTCCATGGAATACATATGAACAAATTTAATGACATTATTCCTGTTATGGATCTGTTTAAGAATGGAAACAAATACAATTCCTTTTTCTACAGCCCACATGGAATGATAGAACACAAAATGAAGCAAGAAACTTTGAGTTACCCTTTAATAATAATGAAAACTATTTATCTGATGTGTTTTAGCCTATTCCTACTTCCCTAGGGATCAATAAACAAAACCATTTTATTAACTCAAGTTTATTTTGATTCAAGCACATTTTAAAAAAAGAAAATTGGCACTTTATCAAAGGGATAATAGTTGAGAAGCTGATTGAAAAGTTTCCAGATTTCAAACTCATGCAAGCCCTGGGCATCTTTAAAAAAAAACCAAAAAAACCTAAGGGTTGGATTTTATCTATGGAGAGTTCCAAACCCAGAATGTCTATTTTTAATAGCATCTTCTCCTAGGGAAGCAGGCCAACTGGCAGGGCTGGCCTCCTCTGAACACAGCAGAAGTGGACGGCCCACCCATTACACCCACATCACTCCAGGCTGCAGCTTTCAGAGACAGGCAGGCATCTGGGCTCTGGGTCTGTTGTCCAAGGGAATCTCTGGCAAAACTATAGATTTCAGCCTAGGCAAGGGAGGAAAAATAATGTATTTAAATGAGTTAGATGCTCTTGCACTATCTGGAACGGTCTTAAAGATGTTAGTCTTTATCTTCAAGGACAAAGAAGCAAATATAGCAGCTATCGTTGAAAAGAAAGATCCATAAAATTATAGTCTAGCCAACTAAACTTCAGTCCATGGAAAAGTACTGAAGAAAATAATCAAACAATTTGTAAGCACCCGCAAGAAAACAAGGTAGCAACAGACAACATGGATTGTTAGGAACAAACTGTGTGAAACCAATCTGATCTCCCTCTAAGACAGGGTAATTGGTCTTGCAGACAGGGAAAAAGCAGTAGGTGGTTTGACTTTACAAGTCTCTTGACACTCCCTTGTGTGGCATTCTTTATAACCTAGGGAAACATAGTTTAGTTGAAACTGCTGCAGAATAAATGCAAAAGTAGTTGGGTAACAAACAGAAGAGGATATCTACCTGTAGAAAAGGAAGTGTGCAAGTATGGTGCTTCGCAAAACTCTGTCCTCGTTCTGCACCACTCAATATTGTCTTAACGACCTGGATGATGGAGAAGAGAATATGCTTACTAAATTTACATGCTGATGACATGCTGGGAGGGACTCTTGATAGGTTGGAATATGGGATTAGGATTCAAGATGGTCCTGTCAGTTTGAGCATGCCACCAGCAACCCTGGGGATCTGCAAAAGTGAAGAAAAAGCAACTCCCACACCAAGCTGTATGAGCAGGAGTGATGTCTGAAGTGCATGTGATGAAACTTCTTTTCTACTAAGCATTGGAAAGATCTCTGCAGGAGAACATCATATACACAGCTAGATGCCACAGTTCAGAAATAATCTGGATCAACTGTAAGAGAATAATTAGACTGGCTGAAGGCCTGGGAGTTACCTGAGGCCTATGAAGACATCTGGAACTAACTGGTCATGTTTAATCTAAAGAAGGGATGACTAAAGTGAGATATGATGCCTGTCTCAAATGCAAGCAGAGCTAATGAAAAGTGGAGAGAATGACTTTACAGTGGAGATAATAATGTGCAGTAACCTGGAAGATTCAAACTAGATGTTAGGAAAAGCTGTGTAACATGGCAGCAAAGCACGGGGGGAACATATGGAGATCCTATGAGAGTGTTTAATAGCAAGTTAGACAATTCTGGAACAGCTATTCCATCTGTGAACAACAGAGTGGACTGGATAATCTGTTGACCCTTGGCCTTCCACCTTTATTTTTTTATGATTCTATGCTATTTCCCATAAGTATTTCTCAGGGAAAAATACATAATCATGTAAGACACGGATGGCAAATCCAAGATTTTCCAGTCATGCTACACACATAGTCCTATAACAGTTCAACAGCTGAGCTGACACAATCAGTCTGAAGCTTCCAGGAAGCACCAGAATGAGAGGACATTCTGCATTTTTCAGTTGTGCACACAGAGCAACCACACAGCCATCGCACAGCACATGCACAGTGTGCTGGTATCATCTAGGAAATGTTTGATTCACTGCACATCTATTGCACAATGCATTTACAAATGTATTTTTGAAATAAAGGGGATATCCAGAGACTTGTCAGTTTTCTCAACAGGTATCCAGAAATCTTTGGACAAATGTGAGAAATACCTAAAATTTAGCTGGGCAAAATGGGATATGGCTAGTCACATCTGGATGCACAGTGACCTGAGGTGTAATAGAAATATATAAAGTGTATTTACAGACTGTTTTCTATTCACTGCTTGTGAGGGAAAAGGGAGCAAAAGTGTTGGAGAAGCTGAAGAGTCACCTTAAGGCCTGACCAGGGGCTGAGGGAGGATGGCATCTTTAACTCCCTACATAATTTCCAGCACACTCTGTTTTACAGACATGACAGTTAAGCTGTAAATGTCCTGCTTAAAGAACAATGATAGTTATCTATGTCATGAAATTGCATTAAAATACTCTCTCTCTTTTCATCCACTATAATTTCCACTCCAGAAATAGCCTTAAGGAGAGGCGCCAATCAGATTATGAATTAGATTCTAGATGACAGAATCAATTCAAACTTGCACTGTCTGACTTTTCCCAATTTTGGACACGTAGATGTGATATGAATTATGTTTATGCCTGTTGTGCATTTTCCATCCAAAGACAGAAGGAGGCACAGAAATTACAGCAGCAGTTGCTGTAAGGGCCATTCTGCTTAGGTGGATGTGGTAGACACACTGAGAATGATGACTGTATGTAAAACCGATCGGTACCTGGCAGGAATACGTGTGCACACTACAGCTAGAGCAGTAGGGTGAATATGAGAAGTGTAAAGTGCAGAATAATGCTTTATAAGAATAAACTGAAAAATGCAAAGGGCCTGATTCTTATTTCTTTTACATCAGTTTTACATCAGATGTACATGCTGCTGTCAACAGCGAAGGTAGTACCGAGTACAGAGGCGAAGAATAAATTAAGTCTGAAAGACTTTTTTCTTAATTTATGTACATAGGATATTCCTACGTGTAGGATGGTTGACAGAAGTCCTTTATTAAGGTGTCAGGGATGTTGCTCCTTGCATTCAGAAAGTTACATGATAATGATAGAGTAACAAGGTATTTTGCATAAGATAACGAAAGACAAAGAAACTAAGTGGAAATGAAGAACAAACTTCTGAGATAATATTGCCCTGTATCATAACAGAGCTGCTATTGGTTTTACAGAGAGCCTGGAGAAACAGCAAAGGCAAAATATGGCCCTAATGGAAGGGAGAAGAAAGTAATGGGTTTAAATTGCAGTAAGGGAGGCTAGGGTCAGGCATCGGGAAGACCTTTCTAATGCTAAGGAGAGTGACCTAGGTTGCCTAGGGATGTCAGGGAACCTCCATCACTGAAGGTTTTTAAGAACAGGTTAGACAAACATCTGTCAAGAATGATATAGGGACAGTTGATCCAGCCTAGGGGGAGGGGATGGACTTCATGACCTCTCCAGGTCCTTTCCAGTCTTATTTTTCTATGATCCAGTGAAAAGGAAATCTGAGAGATGAGGAAACACAACAAATTAGAGAAGACAGAGGTGAAAAAGACAAGTATAACAAAAAGGGCAGATGAGATGAAACTAAGAGGAGTGGTACAAAGAGCAAGAAATAAATTCTAAGCATTCCCCTTTATGATACAAATAAAGATTTTCAATTTTTTCTGATGTCAGCTAGTTCTTCCTGGGAAATATGGACATTAGCTCTAGTAAAGACTCAAGTCCATAGAAGGTGTTGAAAAATAAATACCTAGATATAAAAAGACATTCACAAACACTTTGAAATGCCACGATAATGCCTTGCAGAGGTAGTAGTTTAAGTGTTTCATGCTTCCATTTTTCCTGTAAATGGAGTTCTCTGCTCCGTCTATGTTTCCTAAAATGAGCCATACATTTGTTTTTGAGGAGTGGTGGTGTGCTGTGGTCTCTGCATGATTCAAGAACACAATGGCAGAGTAAATCTCTCTTCAAAGCTACTCAGACTGCAAGACTAGGTATGGTTTTAAAAAATGTTTTCTTAAATCTTGTAGCAAATGGAGAGAATAAGTTATTACACATATTCACACGCTTTGTTTCAAATCTCCTTCCCAGTGAACTCTGCCAGAATGTTTCCCAAATACAGTATCCGGTTGGCCTCATTTAACTTACTCAACTGAATTCAAGAATATATGAATCTGAATATGAAAGCTATTTGATACTTAATAGCTATTTTCTTTCTCAATATAATATAGTATAGTATATATAGTATAAAGGGCCTCTATGCACATTGCTTAGAGGGACAGAACAGGTACATTAGGAACTTGCATAAAAGCGCTCTTTGGGTTCACACAGTCTGTGCTCAAAATGAAGACTACCGCAAAGAAGTGCTGGGATGCTGTGGACATAACTGGGGGTGGGACTTTGACAGCATCTGCTTACAAAGCATCTGTTCTTACAAAGCCTTTCTGTGGGATCAGAACTACATTCAAAGTATATGCTGTAACTGAAGGTCTCTTGGCTCGATAAATGAGGTTGAGGACACAACCAGCTTCTCTAGAAGTAATTTTATATGCAAATCAGGTGCATCAGTCATCTTTCTGACTCCCATCAGGAATGATATAACGTCAATATTACAATAACATACTTAATTGTGTTGGTAGGTGCATAATTCAAAGGTAACTTCAATTTCATTCATAATTCAAAGGTAAAGTTACTGCAGCAAAGAACGCTTTCCTCTTTCTGTGCCTCAGTTCCTTAGAGTGACACAGGCAGTGGAGTGATATCTTCCTTTCCTCAGTGGTGTGGTGCAGCTATATTGACTTTTCTGAGATAACCCATTCCTGCGAAGTAATATGTCACAAAGAAAACTGGTCAGGAAGAGATGTAAGTTACAGGTCAGGTGTTCTTGCTGTGTCATAGAAAATCTGATGCAGTCCCTTGTACTAGTAAATAGTCTGGTAATCTTGACTTTCAAAAATTTAGTAATTTTATCCATGGAGGAAATGGAATTATGGGATGCTGATGGAAAAGGAAAAGAGAAAGAAGTGAGAAAAATTGTCATGTTCATCACTGAAAGTCATTGTATGAAAAAGAAAAACAAATTTGGATTGAGACGATACAGTTTAGTAGCTATATTCAAACACGGAGAAAGAAGAGTGCGTTTCTCATCAAACAAGACAGCACTAAAGCAATGAGAGCATTGCAGAGAGAAAATTATTGAGAGCTGGTTAGATTTTAATAGGAGAGGGTAACAACTGACTGCATGGAGTTGTGATAATGAGGTGGTAGGGTGCACATGATAGGTTGAAACTGCAGAAAGAAAATGCCTGGCATGAAATTTGGAAAGCAGATGTGCAAGGATGCCCACAAACCCATCTGAGAGACATCTATGTCTTTCAACAGTTAATCTGGACCATGATAGACAATGACAATGAAGACGGGGAATCAACTACGTAAGAAAATGGTGCCTAGTAGCTTGTTTTATTGTGTTAGAGTTGGCAGAAGCCCAAAGCTTTGTGCTATAAGAAACGATGAAATATGAAAGGTTCTGGTGGGCTGTGTAGATTAAACAAGACTGAGGATAACTGGGACTACAGGCCTGATTTAATGAATCTAGTACATATAAAGAAAGAGCCAGAGAGCAGCAAGAAGGGAACCTGCTTGATGAGGCACACTGGAGAACAATAGAATATGTAGAAGTTGGCTCTGTGTGAGCAAGCAAATAGTTCTGAAAACACCAATTATTAGGATAGCTGTTTATGGCATTCATAAATAAGAATGTGTTTTGAACCACAGTGATCACAGGCAGCTGGATTCTTATTACTTAATTTCACTCACCTAAGAATTAATTGTCTGTCCTAGAATAGCTACCTTAGCCCCCTCTCATGTCAATGGAGACAACAGATACTTTGTGATACCTATTAGAGAGTCAACCTATCTAAAAAGTTATTCTGACAGCTTGAGTTGCGCATTGGACATGCATCTGTCTCCTTGTCTATGTCTCTTTGCCTCTACTGAATACTAGTTAACTAGCTTTCACCAGATGCCTAATGTTCTATGACTAAGTTAAGCAAGGTGAGTCCTTACTAAATTTCAGAAGACTCCAATTCATGGTTCAGAGTCTTCTGTCAGTTGTGTTGGTGTTAATATGTGCTATTAAAGATATGAAAGAACACCTTAAAGCAAGGTTTTCAAATCCAATAGCAAATGACAATGCTGACAAGTTGTTACAATAAGCTCATCTGTTCTTGACAAAAATGTGTATTTAGCCATATAACCGGGATTTTGACAAAATCCCTCCTGAGAGGCGTGGAGGAAGTGCAGAAGTTAAGGTTACAAGCTACTGTTCTAGTATGAGATATAAACAGCTTAAAAAAGCAAGAAACACAAAATTAGGGATATTTATTGTCATTTTTCAAGAAGGAAACTACAAGTAGAGATCAAAGGATTTATACAATTTTTTTTTTTAAATGGTTTTAGCAAGCAAAAAGGAAAGATGGTGAACAATGGTGAAGTTGAATCAGCAGGAGGAACATGTGAATTTCCTGTCAGTACAGAATACCATGAACAACTTACAGATCCTGTTTACAACACGCCAGGGGAGCATTATGACAGATGAAATACAAAGTAGATAAGTGCAAAGTGATTCACATGAAAAGGAACCATTTTAGTGATTCACATGGTAACAATAAGGGAAGCAAAGATGTATCATGGTGGGTACATCTGCTTATTGAAAAACCTGCTCAATGAGCAGAGATGGTTAGAAAAAAGCAGGATGGTAGGCTGTGTTGAGATAAAGACAGAAAATAATGCTGAAAATATTATAATGTTATTATGTAAAACAGTGATGCATCCTCACCATGATCATGGCATTCAGTTCCGATCACAAAATCTTGAAGAGATTAGTGTGGAAGTTGAAATGGTTGGGAGATGGGCAGTAAAAATTATTAAAGGCAAAGAAAACTTGTTTATGAACAAAGATAAAAAGTACACAGACTCCAAGAGGAGTGCAAAGAGCTGCCTGCTTTAGAAAGCCATTGCCATTTCTAGGAGAATTCTCAGTCTGTGCATAGGTGCTGCTGCCTAGATTAGCAAAACCTGGGAAAACAAGTGACAACACTGAAGCTTTGACTACTCAGTGTAATTGAAGAGGAGCAATCCCTACTGTGGGTAGTTTAAAGAACATAAATCACAAACATCGATTTATTCTTTAAAACAAGAGGAATAGGATTACAATGGAATTGCTTGTGTACATTAAAAAGCAACCTACTTACAACACAGAAGAAGCAGCACAGCTCTACGCTACACGTAGTACTCCTCATTTCCATGAGGAGACATTGAGGTTTTAGTCTGTCAAGTTTGAGAAAGTTGTATGAATAAATAACACATGTAGTTTACTTAAGTAGCTGACTAAAAACAATATCTGAGGCATTTAAGTCTTCAGTCTTCAGGCAAAAAATAAGCACTAGCACACATTACTTGGCAAGTGAAACACGCTACACAGGTTCAATTATTGTGACTCAGCTCACAAGCAGCAGCTTACTCTCATTGCTTGCAATCACCTCTCCCTCTTCTGCCATACTTAGTTTCCAAGGAAGTGACAAGTTGAAAGTTAAACTAGGATCATTGGCAGCTGGAACATTTTACTACATTATTTATTTCCTCATTTCTTTTTTCCGTGACATTCTCAAAACTTTTTCCAACTTGTCTTGTTCTCTTCTTACCCCCTTCTGAAGCTTCTTTCATCAAGTTACAAGACAGCAAATTCTATGTGACACCATTTTCAAAAATATTTTGAATTCCTCCTGAGCCCTCCAAGTCTGAACACTTAGTTCTTCTGAAAACAGGGTTTAAAATGTATGACTAAATATGTTACCATTAGCCAAACTAAGTCTTTTCCCAGTAAATGAGATAAATTCAGGATCTCCTTATACTTTATGTAATTCTATTAACTTTTCAAATGATACAGCAGTTTGTGTAGTTCAATTGCTTTACACTGTCCCTCAGCATTACTCCTGTGAGTAATCTGAATCTCATATCTCTTTTCCGCTTCCACTGCAAACAATGGCAACATTTCCTCCGACTTCCTTCAGTAAAAGCAGAAGAGCCAGTAGAGGGAGCACAAATACATAGAAAAAAAATTCTGTGGTTCTTCTAAAAATGGTAAGGTACTATTTTTTCATATAGTGTTTGCACTATGCCCCTGATCAAAAATAGTGTCTTGATTAGGTTCCAACAGATATAGGTAAGGAGGCTCTGTATTGTTTGGTGGCCCTTCCTGCAGCCCCTGGGACCTCAGTACTCCATGTGTGATGCACAGGATGGACCCTATGAAACTGATCCTATCAAAACAATGATTTCTACCTATGAAGCACTGCTGGGAAGACCAGAACAATATGGGGCATATCTTTGTCTCTTGGACATAACCAGAGTTCTGCTGACTGGTGATCTCTGCCAGCTGATTGTTGCACATGAGCACACAGGATGAGTGAGCCAGTACAAAACAGCATAATATGGCTAAACAGTGACTTTCTACCTCAAACACCTGCTCACTCAGCCAGCTGCAGCTTCAGCAGCAGTTTGTCCCTGTATGTGAGCCAAGTGTCACTAGATGGGCAGAGAATGGTCACTCCTCAGTCCCCTCTGCCCACTGGTACTGCTGGCAGATGTTGCCTGGAAGAGGTTGCTTTGCTGCAGGACTCAGGAGGTGTGTTGCTGTGTAGGTGAGAAGGTCTCAGGGAATAATACAGAACCTCTATCCTCCTCTACTTCTAAATGTCGTAAGTTTCAAAAAGGATCTCAGGATTCCTATGCTTTTTGAGAGCTTCCCCCATAAAGGAGGGAAAGATCTAATCTCTCCTGGGAACAGACTCAAAAAGAAACATCCCACCCTACATAGACCTAAGAAACCAAATGTAAACTGATGAGTTTCTTATTCCACTGCCAGGCTTTCCCATGCTGGAGAACACATAGCCCACCCTCCCATCCATCCTGTTTTGTCTGAAACCATGTACATGCAACAATTGCAAAAGCACTTGCCAGTAATATAAATCTGCTCTCATTGAAGAAAACAGAGTTAGATAAATGACAAGTTCTTTGGAAAATGCCTCTGCTAGATACCACAGAGGATAGAATGGAAAAAAAGAGTATGTAACTTAGATGTGAAACATTTTCAAAACAAACAAAAAGTCACCTTAGAGATCTAAATAAAAATAATAATAATAAAACAAAACAGAAAATCAGTTTGGAGTTCAGGAGGGGTTTGGACTGTCAGAAAGATACAAAAGGCTGCTATCTGGGATGGGGTGAGGTATAGGCAGAACTAGCAAACAAGCAGTACTAGCAATAAGAATGCTAAAATGAACATTTAAGTGGGTGACACTTTCATAAGTTTGTTTCTGGTAATCACATTTGATGTCTATTCCCTCCTCAATTTCCATTCTTTCAGAGAAAAAAGGTGACACCACAATTATTGGCTCTACAAACATAGACAAAATTAATTAATTTGTCTTTAAAGTAGTATAAAGGAAGTATAGAAATCTTTCTAGACCTCAGTGAAGTTGCTGCACCCATCACAAAGTCTGTGAGCTCCCTAGTGCCTTACTGAATAACAATTTCCCTAAAAATACTTTCTGTCTATCCACATATGCACAATCAGATCTGATTTGCCAGTGAAGAAGACCAGTAAGTTTTTATAGTTTTTTTTGTTTTCTCTGCATGTTCCAAAACATTTCCCCAGTCTACCAGGTGACCACTAACCAAGGAACTGAATTGTACAGGCCAGACGAGCCTCTCCTGTCACATATTCCTATTGTGCTTTTGCTGCAGAAAACTTCTCATTTGGCCCTATAGTGACCTTTAAAAGAAAAAAAAAAAACCAAAACAACAAAACACCTGAATAACCCCTGAACATATAAATAAATTATATAATATCACATTATATAATGCCTAGATATATACTATGCACTAATATACTATGTATGATAAAATCAATCTTTTGTTATTAAAAATGATAAAAAATCAGGAGTTTTCAGAAAGTTTTCTCTCATGAGAGAGTCCGTGAGGAGTGAAAGGAAAGATTTCTGTGCATCTGTTTTGATACTCATTCAGGCTACAGACACTTTACCTGCTGGCCTGGTTTGAGCGGCGATAATGTTATTCCCTGGGTATTGATCACTGGGAGTATTTGGTTGCCGATGACAGTAGCGATGATCTGGCCCTGGGCGTTGGTCAATAACTGTGGAGTTATTGGCTGCACCTGAAGTCCCTGAGCTCCACCTGCTGCCTGGCTGGAGGGGACTGGATTAGGCATCAGTGGGATTGTTCCAATAATCTGTAAAAAAAGACATAGAAAGGGAAAATCCACATATGCTGCAAATACTCACCGCACATAACTACTTGTTTTATGCATGTTAAATCTAACTTAGGTGAAATAAGCACAGGGAGATAGATGTGAGAGGCTGAGGATGGGAAACAACCTTCTTCACTGGGGTATTGAGGACTTTCAGTTGTTGCACTACATTTCACCCGTACATTGTATCACCATCCACTGCCACCCCAACAAACCTGCTGGTCTGTGGGTGTACAAAACAAATGCTGGGCCATGCTCTGGCCCCTGGATGATTGTTTGTTCCCACCTCTCATTTGAACACAGAGTGAAATAGATGCAAATATTAGTGTGTCTTGTTTTCCACAACTCATCTGTACAAAGTTATTAACTCCAAACTGAGGTGCTTAGGTAATTTCCCTTGATTTACTGATACTCTAGATGACCACCCATTACTCTTACGTCATCTCAGAGAGGAACAGAGAGACACTGGTGCCTTTCAGGACACAGCTTATTAAGATAAGTTCGTAAAATGCAGCTGCTTTTGGATGACAACTAAAGAGTACTACACAACGGGAGGGCTGGTGTTAGATAAAACATTTTAGCTAACATTTCTGGGACAAGTACTTGCAGAAAGAGGTGCTTATGACATCTCAGACTTGAGAATACAGCGATTTCCTAAAATGTGAATGTGCCTGTAAAACTAATATTAGGATGAGTGTCAAACAGATGCTGTAAGAAAGACTGTCAGTCAATAAGCTGCTAGGCTAAAGAAAGTTATGCTGCTGGAAGACACTTTTTCTAAGTAATAGAGCATTGGTAACAAACTTTTATTTTTTTTTTTTCCCCCCAAATAAAACCAAGTTAAGCTAGAGTCATAGGATTATTGAAACAAAAAAAGTACAAAAAACCTCCCAAACACATTTTTCTATTTCCTTCACCATAAGTCTGACTGTATCATAGCCACCCTCCAACACCCCAAAAACCAACTTTCCTATTGTAAGGCTTCCAGTCTTCCCTCTCTGGAAGACTTGCTTCCTCCTCTTTATCCTCAACATCCACCACACTGTGTGTCCCTTTTGTCCCCCACCTGTATGATTCCAGTTTGCTCTCTGTCCCTTATCACATACATTGACTAGTGTAGACCTACTTGGTTGATGAGAAATAAGGGTGAATTATGGATGAATTCTCCCTCTTTTTCCTCAGTGGGGATAGTAACAGAGTAGCTTTCCTCAGTGTCTGCTGATTCTCATTTCATTTAGTAGCTTAATCATCTTTTCAGATGTCTACATTTCTGATAAATTTTGTTGATTGGTCAGCTCTTTCGAAGCCATTAGGTAGGTATGGAGAGATGGATGGATGGATGGATGGATGGATGGATGGATGGATGGATGGATGGATGGATGGATGGATGGAAAGAGGGAGAGAAGGTCAGACAGCACTCACTAGTCATAAGACCAGTTTCCTCATGAAAACAGACTAAAGTGTTTGTAAGGAAATGAAGCAAATTTGTCTCCGGAACAAACATATACAATTCCTATTGATTTCAACAATTAATTTATATTATATCAATGGGACCTGTACAATACAATGTAAAATTAACTCTAAAATAACCGCTTAATGAAAACATCAGCGGCTTTGTGGTCAGACCACTGTTACCTTCTGATGGTGCAAAACTAGAGGAAAACTCTGAATATCTTGCTAAAGATACAGAAAGGATACATGTTAAGAGCTGTGTTGTGAACATGGATCTGTGAAGGCCTCTGCATATTTAAATCACCAGGGTGATACACACCAAGCCCAGAAAATCCATCCTCTAGAAAGTATCATGCAATGATGTCCAACTAACTCAGGCATAGTTGGAGGGGCTCTTGTCAGAGGATCACCCTCTTCCTTCTGTTATTAGGCTGAGATATGACTCAGTCAAGTGACAGTGTCCTAATAAGTGACTGCTCCTTCAGCAGTCACTGCCTGATGGTGTTCTTCTAGGTAGGCTTAATGGTGAAGTACAATGTGACAACATAAACGGTCTCATTTTGTTAAAAGGATGTGCTTGTTTAGCTACGGCAGCTCAGCTAACATGTGGTAGGTGCTGAAGTCAGCACCAAGTTACCAAACCTGCCCAGTTAGAAGAAGTTTGGATGGTAACTCTAGAGAACCATAAATGAGAAGCAGGACAGCTACCCTGTGGCAAGACCTGGTAAAATGGCAAGGCCACCTACTAAGCTGTTTATAAGAGCTGCATATATCAAAACTGTTCTGTAAAGATAATTTAAGTTATTCTTAATGCATTCCTAAAAGGTAGACAGATCAATAAAGATTATTATCCCCATTTTACAGAGTACGAAAATGAAGCACAGTGGAGCATAGTCAGACAGAGGCTGTGAGATATCCTTCTGAGATGGAAGTTCCTGTGAGCTTCTTTCTGCAGATCACAGTACCTTTTTTTTTTTTTTTTCCTATTCTTTTTAAGGTGTCCCTACCTGAACTGCAGCTGCTTTACTGTTCGTGTGAGAAGATGACTACTCACTGAGGAGGGAGGCACTTAAGTGCATCATTACCAGCTTTCTGAATGTTTTCTACAACTACTTTCAGTGTGAATTAAATACAACTTTCATGCAGTGCAACATGTAAATTTTTCCCAGTTTTTGGTGACATAAATTATGGGTCAGAAAAACGTTTTTTCACCTTTAACGTACCTCACCAAACAAAAGGAATAATTCTTCTTAAAATTATCAGCAGAAACATAGCAAAGGCCTCTCCTTCCTTTGCCATGTTAGTAAAGGACGCGACCTTGGAGTGTCATTACTCCAATGTAACTATCAAGGTCCTAATCCCAGCAAAGCAAAAAATGCTGCGCTGGTGTTATCAGTAATAGAAATGTTTGCATTCACATTTAAAATGCATTTCTTGGACTGCAGTTGGACATTTTATAGAATGACAGTGCTGAAGTGGACAGTTTGTAAGGTCAAGAGCAGAAGGCTATCTATATGTATTAATGTGTGTCACACACCATGCTGTACATGTGCACAGCCAGAAATGGGGCAGGGAAAGCACAGCTGGGAGAGGTGCTCCAGAAGGACAAATTAATAAATGCCCTCAGGGGTGCAGCTGCAGGACCCAAGGGTAAATCTGAATGGGAAAGCTTTTCCACTTCCTGAAACTTACTGAGATTTCAACATTTTTTTTTTTTTTCATTTTATACCAAAATAAGTAAAATTTTGTCTGGTTAAAAAAGACATCCACGTGATTCTCGTTAACCAAGAGGGCTACTCTTTATGGCATACATCTTTGATTAGGCTAAACTCAGATTCAAGCTCCCCCTCATCCAAGTACCTTCTCCTAAATATCCTAACACCTCTCTGATTCACACGCAGGGAGGAGTACTGAAACCAGATCCCCTCCTCAAACCTTGTGTGAGTGCCCTGATGCTGGGCCACATCCCTCTTCCTCTAATTTGCAACAAAATTTCACCCCGGGCCTTGCTAAACTGTACTGTTAAAGTATCAAAAAAGCTGGCACTTCATGAAGACAATTCATGCTTTTGATAATTTTGAATTTTCTGAAGAAAGACCATGCCATGGACTTGAGACACTGGTGTGCCACAGTACAGACATTTAATTGCTGGTGACTTCCCTAGTGGGGAGGCATTGCTCCTTTCTAGCAAATGCTGCTATTTCAGGCTATATTCAAGGACAGTTCAGGAATAGCGTCTGATAAGGACTTATCTCACAAGATACCAATAGAATCACACAATCAGAGAATGGTTTGGGTTGGAAGGGACCTTAAAGATCATCTAGTTCCAATCCCCCTGCAGCGAGCAGGGTCGTCTTCCACTAAACCAGGTTGTTTAAAGCCCCATCCATCCTGGCCTTGAACACTTCCATCGATGGGACTTCCATGACTCCTCTGAGACATCGCAGAAGATGCTTCTTACTTTGTCAGTGCCTGAACTCAAATTCATAAGCAATCTAACCTGTCAAACACATTCTTCAGAAGCGAAACGCATCCCTAAAAGTCCTCGTGCTATAAAAATGCAATTTAAAAAGTTTTGTGGGTTTTTTTTTCCACTACACACGTCACGTTCACAATTCCTTTTATACCTGCTAAAACTGAGAGCAAGTGCTAAGTGTTCACAAAGGAGTTGCGAAACAGGTGTTGTATACAAAACAACAAACAGAGAGTTTTGAAAGTCCAAAAGTTGATTCAAGGGACCCCCTTGTCAATACTCTATAACCTCTAAGGAAGTCAGGCCCAGTAATCTTCAGAGTGCTGTTGATTACACTACTCCTGGTTATATCTGTCTGATATACAGGTTCCAGATGCAGGCACAAAATGCAGAGCAGATGTGACAGTGGAAATCATACTGAGATATTTAACATAAATTAAGATCTCAGCTTTTTTACAGAGACAGGGCTTTGGTCCACCTCTAATTAAAACATTAGGATTGTAATTCTGTCTTGTCACTGTCAAGTGACAAGAATGTTTCCAGAAGCTTTGGTGGAGTCAGATTTTCACTTCAAGTATTTAGTAAAATTCTTTCATTTTTGTTTACAGATTAATAGATACAACAACTGCATCTTGAGATACTTAGCAAGAAGTTTTTACAGATGTTCAATTAGTTTTTTATGCTTCCCAATGTTCACTAAATCTTAAAAAACAATGATTCTGTATGTAATATTTGTAACTTCAAAGGAAATTCAGGGTGATTTTTAAGCGGATCTGAATATTTTCCATCGATCAATCTGTTAGTGTCATTTTAGCATCCTAGGAATTCAAGGTATCTGAGATCAGGCCTCTCAAATCTTACAACCTGAATCTGCCATTTCCAAGACAATTTCTGTAATTAAGGTTATTTATATGAAACAGTTATAAGGCTTGGCTTGCACATGAAGTCAATTTGTTGATCCTCTCCTATGTACCATCTGTGGGCTTGGTGGTCTTTGCCTAGAGTCCTGTAAACTATAAATTCATCTGCAATGAAAGAATAAGCACACAATTAAAGTGAAGGTAAAATCCCAAGGAATGGAGCTGACTGTGGAGAGGAAAAAGCCCAGACCCTTGGTGTATCAACAATATCTGTGAGTGTTACCCACCATGGCAGGGTAATGTCCTAGCACTGATAACCTCAAGTGCTAGGCACTAGTGTACTCTTAAACAGATTTTGGTCCTTCGCCTTGCTCAGTAAAGGTTTCCTCTTAGAAATGAAATAAAAACATCTGATCCATTAAAAATGATCCCTTAAGCAACTCATCCTTAAGAAATAATAACATTTTAAAAACCCACATTCTTATATTTTATTGACTGACAACACATCTTTATACTAACTGCCTTTGTGGAGGACTTTGCTGTAACTCACAGGCTGAAACCGTGGGCAGCAGCTGAATGACTTCTAAGAACTTCTGGGGATAAGTGTCTAATTGTAGCCTTATTTGTGCTGCAAATATAAAACCAGATTTTGCATAACTGAACAAAGAATGAATTCTAATTGCTACCTAATTAATAACTAACTATTTGCTGATTTCCCAGCAGTGAGTGGCTTCCCCTTGTGGCTCCTAATAAACTGATTGTGTTTTGACATTAGGTGAAGTTACTACAATACTCTAAAATGAAGCATACAACTGTTTTTTTAAGCTCTTCTCCCTTTCTACTCTTCAGAAACAGGGACAGTCTTGCTTCATTGTTTTCCAAGCACAACCAAAAGAGTATTACAAACTGTAGCCAAATGGGTGGGTGGTTCAAGAACTGCCTTTGTTTCTGCTGTGAAGCGGCCAAGTCAAATCAGACTGACTGCACCAGGTTGTTTCTATTGTCAGACAGGGCTGACATAAAGCAAATAGTGTCATTTCATCTGAAAAATGTCTTTAACTACAAAAAGAAAATGTTACATTTCTTCAGTAGTATCATCAAAATGAACATCTTTCTTATTTTATCAATATTCCAGTGCTTTAAATATTTATGGTTTTGAATAACAGAAGAACAATATAAAAATAAAATAGAAAAACAGGGGAAAAGTAAAAGGAGCAACAGAAAAATTGTTTGGTAAAATGAAGCATTCTCCCATATTAACATAATCTAATTTAACATCTCAGACTGTGAACAGAATGCATGAAAGTCTTACCCTTACATAGTGAGCCAAAAATAATAAATCACTATTTGAGTGAATGTTTGCCGATTTAAATATGTTTCACTCATCTTCATTTTCTAGTCCTCAAAATATAATCTGAATTGAAAGTTTATTTTGGATTTTGTTGTATCAAGCCAGTATGTTTAAACTCAGGGTTTTTTAGTTTTGCAGGTCCAACAGCTAATTTAACCCCAGCACTCATGTTAATGGTTTGGTTAATTTTCTACAGTTTTGAAAATTTTCTTCAGAAGCTTTTCCTGGTCACAGATATGTTCCTACATGTATGGTCACTGTATCAGTGTGAGTTACTTTAAGGAGATAATCTAAGGAGAAAATGACTGAGGAAAGGAGAGAATAATGAGAATCTGCACAGGACTCTTTAGCTGCTGTGTGGCTGCCCCTTTCTTAATGACACATATCTATATACTACCTATATAAGCTATAAACACATAGATGCATATTTTTATATAGATATGATTTATTATCTACCAGTATTAATAAACCCAGATATTGATATACACTGCACTATATATAATGCCAATATACACACTGAAAACCTGGAAGCATGGATACAGGCTACTTCTGAAAGAAATGCTACTGCATCTTATCCTCTAGAGTAGTGACCATATTATTCTTAAACCTCAAGACAAGATGAGGATAAGGCTGTCTGTGTCTTTTGAAGGCAGTATTAATTTATGCAAAGTTTGCCAATGTCCTTTGCTGCATTATATTTCCTGATGAGAACTGAAGAAATGTCACAGCAGAATGCTATGATAAGAACAAGGCATCAGGTAGTGGTACTACAAACAGGCACCTATGACACTGCTTCTGACTCACCATTTTACATAAGGAACTGTAATTTTCAAGGTTAAGTATTGTTCATATATCATACAATATATAGGATGGTATATTGTTTGCAAGCATCACAATGGAATGTTGAGCCTGACATTCTGCCTGACTTTCTCAGTCCTTTATTTTTTAGAAAATAATGTTTGTATACCAACATCAAACTATACAGGACTTCTTTTGTCATCACAGCAGGAATTATGTGGTGAAATTTTTCTCAAACAAATACTGTTATGTTCTGTTAGCAGAGCTGTGTATACAGTCATAAAAAGAACATCTCTTTTATCAAACATCCCAAATAACATAACACAACATTTTCTCATTAGAAAAATCTAAAAATATAATTACTAAATTAAACATTAAAAATTATGTTGAGTGTCTGCTGAATTGTTTTTTTCTAAGGCAATCTACTTATCTAATTTATCTTCCTTTTAAAATCAAGAATTAAGTCAGGCATAAGGATGCTTAGAAGTCACAGTTCTCCAAGTTGAACAAAGCCACTGCTCATTTTAATTAGATTCACAGGTCCTGAACATTTCTGAAATTCAGCTAGCTAGATTCTTATGAAAGGGTTCATTACTTAAAATTATTTGATGGAAGGCTTGCATAAAATATTTTAGCAATATTTTTGTTTGTTATGACAACAGAGCCATGTTATTATGTTATGACAAAACAGGCAATACTGTCATAACAGAACTGTTATGACAAAACAGATGTACTATCTAATAATGTCTGATGATCACAAAAAAGTCACAACTTAATGTTTTCAGCAATTCACTGATTGCTTCCCAAACCACAAATGGCTTTCCTGATTACCGTGCATGCCTTTTTATTGTATATACAAGCAAATGCACTTTAGTATGTGTGGGTTTGGTATCTCTTTTTTTTTTTCCTGTAAATATTCTCAAAACCAAAAAGTAGTGGTATTCATTTTCTCAGGAAGTACATACAACACAACTAACCCACCAGCATGTATTTCTAGATTTAATTACAATGAAAATACTTTGGTAAATATTCTTTTACCTCTACTTTCTTTTCATGCAGTCTGAGATTTTCAAGTTGCCTACAGAAGTATCATTGCCATTTTGGCTTCTCTGAAGATTTCAATCTCAACTAATTATCAAGCATCTTGTAGGCAAAAAATCCCTGCTCTGAAATAAAAGTTCTCAACCTTTGCAAGCTTTGTAGATGCATTGCATCTGCAAAGCTGACCGTCACTTTGTGTCTTTACATTACACAAACATTTAGAACACGGATTGAATATTTAGGGCATTAACACAATACAAATATTTACTGCTACTTCTCCGTCATAGCATAAAGATTGGACTTGCTTTCAGTCATATCAGAATCTAAAATGCTGGACATAGAGCAGGAGAAAATATAGGCATCCCTACACTTTGCAACACATGCCACGCTGAGCCATTCATGGCTGGCTTGGGGAAACAAATTGCCCTGTCTCAGCAAGCCTAATTAGGCCAAGCACAACATGTGCCAATGTGATTAGCCAGCTTCCATGCCACGGCAACATTATCAGCTTGTTTGGAACTAGCTTTGCTACTTGGTGCTGTATTGCATTGTACTGGGCCACTATAGAGACACTACCTAGAGGTCAGGAGCCAGAATGAGGCAGCTTTCAGTGATTGTGCTTTGATCCTGTAGTTTTTAAATAAAAGCTGCTATTGAGACATAATCTCACATAGATGTGAACAAGATAATCTCTACTGCCACAACACTTCTTGGCTGAAATAGCGCTGGTTTGATTTTTCAAGTTGTAATATTGCTCTTTTAAAAAAGAGATGCTGCACACTACTGTCAAGGTCTGTGTCTGGATGAGCAGGAGAATTTCTGGTGTTCTGTTTTTCTTTCCTTTTCTTGGTTACTCATTTCAACTTGCTTTGCATAGGCAAGAAGCTCAATTATGGAGTTGGCATGGTCTTAACTGCCTTCAGAAGGAAGTCTCTGTCTTGTGAGACATGCCTGAGAAAGGTATTACACCAGAAGTATTATGGTCTTGCTAATACATGTTAAATTTGGAATCCTAAAAGAGTTATTTTTCATTTTAATTTTGATGGATGAAATTTCCGGAGAAACAGAAGTGTGTTTGGGACAAATAACTTTGAAGGCTTAATGTTTTCTTCTAGCCTTGACTTGTCTGTTTGGAATACCAATCTGTGTTTCCTTGGACACTTCCTTGTGATAAACTGGGCCAAAATCACTAACCATCAAATAATCTTCAAATGCAATCTTTAGGAGCGCAGTCCTTTAATTAGATTACAGGTCAAAGAATTTCTACTCCATCAATACATTCTTGAATAATCTACTCTCATCTTCTCACTATCAAATTACATACACTATATAAAATATTTATCAGAGATCACCAGATCTCTCTGTAACTTTTAGAGGTGAAATTAGTTAGGCATGATGATTCATTCAATCATTGCAGATTTAGCCAAAATTCATTACAAGACTAGATAGATAAAAGATAGATAATAGATAGATAAAAGATATTGCAATCAGTCAGTATAAATGATATTTGACATTGTTGTTATACAATTATATTTCTCCAAATACTGTTATAAATCTCGAGCCCACTACCCAGATGCAATGACTATGGATGACACACTAGTTGTCTGTCAACCCATTGCTTCAACATCGCACCTGTGCAACAGGACAGTCTTTTAAATACAAAGTGATGCCCTACCTTAGCTGATGTTTCTATGATATTAGATGATCTGGACTTAAGTTAAACAAAAGATAATACTGTTGGTTTTACTAATTAAGAATTGTAACTTTTAACGTGATAGTCTAACAAAGGCTCAAGGCAAGGCTGAGGTGAATAACTGTGCAACCTTTCCACCTGGTCAGACAAATGTACCACTGTAACACTTTCACATTTTACAATGTGTGAGTTTTTTCAACAAGCCATTTTCTGACTACTGAGAATGAACCACAACTCTAGTCACCAGTATGATGATAGTGGAACAAACCATTCTAGAATACCTACCCACCATGAATCATCACTATGGAAACCAATATTCCAGCCTATAAAGTGCTATTTCTTTATAATGTAGCACAATTATGTACATGTTCAGGACAAAAAGAAAAAATTCGTTTAACTGAAAGGAGGTGGGAAAAATAATCATAGAATCATAGAATGGTAGGGGTTGGAAGGGACCTCTGGAGATCATAAAGTCCAACCCCTCTGCCAACACAGGAACACTTAGGGCATGTTATACAGGAACAGATCCAGCTGGGTCTTGAAAGTTGCTAGAGAAGGAGACTCCACAACCTCTCTGGGCAGCCTGTTCCAGGCTCTGTCACCCTCACAGTGAAGAAGTTTTTCCTCACATTGAAGTGGAACATCCTGTGATTCAGCTTGTGACCATTACCTCAGCCTATCACAAGGCACAACTGAAGAGACTGGCCCCTTCCACTTGACACTCACCCTTCAGATATTTGTAAACCTTAAATAATATCCCCTCTCAGTCTTCTCCAGGCTAAACAGCTCCAGGTTTCTTAACCTTTCCTCATAAGACAGATGTTCCAGTCCCTTAATTATCTTCATAGCTCTCTATTGTACTCTCTAGTGAATTTCCCTGTCCCTCTTGAACTGGGGGGACCAGAACTGTACACTTCAGATGTGGTCTCACTAGTGCAGAGGGAGAGGAAACCCTGCCTTGACCTGCTGGACACATTCTTTTTTATGTACCCCAGGATACCATTGGCCTTCCTGGCCACAAGGGCACATTGCTGCTCCATGGATAACTTCTCCACCAGGATGCCAAGGTCCCTCTTCATGGGGATGCTTTCCAGCGGGTATACCCCTAACCTGTACCTGTAGATGGCGGTGTTCTTCCCCAGGTAGAGGACTCTACACTTATCCTTGTTGAACTTCATGAGGTTTGCCTTTGCCCAGCTCTCCAGTCTGTCCAGATCTTGCTGGATGGCAGCACAGCCTTCTGGTGTATCAGACACTCCTCCCAGTTTAGTATCATCA
>JANIJG010002042.1:266119-283626 GCA_024611175.1 Megaceryle torquata | reverse complement strand
GACACTCCTCCCAGTTTAGTATCATCAGCAAGCTTGCTGAAGGTACACCCTATCCCTTCATCCAGGTCATTGATGAAGATTTTGAGTAAGACTGGACCCAGAACTGACCCCAAGGGAACACCACTACTTACAGGTTGCCAGATGGACTCTGCACCTCTGATCACAACCCTCTGAGCTCTATTGTTCAGCCAGTGCTCAACCCATCTCACTGTCTGCTCTTTAATGCAGACATGATCTCTAGAATGAGCCACTCTATTACCTTTCCAGGGGTGGAGGTGAGGCTGGCTGGTCTGTAATTACCAGGGTCTTCCTTCTTGCCCCTTTTGAAGACTGGAGTGACACTGGCTTTCCTCCAGTCCTTAGGCACTTCCCCCGTTCTCCATGATCTTTCAAAAATATCTTTGTATTTAGTTTAAAGCCCTGTCAATCAGCTCTGGAATCTCTTGTGCAAAGAATCTCTTCCCACTTTGAGAAAGGTGTTTCCCATTAGGTGTCAGCAAACCTGGTGCTGTGTAGGTCATCCCATTGTCAAAAAAAGCCAAATTTGTTACAGTGGGTAAATAAGATGTGTCCTATTCAAGCTCTTGGATGGAAAATGATCTTGACTCCAAGTTTTTAGATCTCAATCTCTAGGGAAAAAATCCTTCCTGAGATCAAATATAACTTCCCTTTGTTAATCAATCATCAGAAAGAGAGTCGATTGTTCACTTCAGTACCAATACCTCCTTGAAAATCTGCCAAACAAATAAAAGGTAGACTTAGTCTTTCTTACCTTGTGAAATTTGGTATGGCTGCTGGTGCAGCACACAGCTCTGCCAATCAACTCACCTTTGGAAAGTCACTAAAATTCCAGGCCTCCATTCAATCATCTGTAATATGCTCGTATAAATATTATTTATCTCCCTGCCAATTACCTCTATAAGCCTTAAGTAATTTCTGTAAGGCTACCTTAGAGTTATCAAGAAAAGATAACACCTAAAAGTAGGGGGTTTATATCAAAGGTGGCTATCTCATCAAAAATACCCTCAGCTGGTTCTTTCCTTAAATGTTAGTATCAGGACTGTATGCTTCACTGCTTGAAAGAGCAATGGCTGAAGTACCTCACATGATCAAATGCATCATTAATCCATTTCACCTGAGCTGACAGACAGAACAGAAAGAAATGTCTTCTGCTCACATCTTAACAGCTTGACTTAAATTTCCACTCTGGCCACCACCTGATAAAAATCACAGTTATAATAATAAGTTTGTAATACAGACACATAGTATATGTGATGGAATCTACCACAAGTGAGTGGTCCTAGCATCTCTCCCAGGACGCAACATTCTCCTGATGCAATGGCACTTCTCAGGAGGTAGCTGTCTGTGGATTTGGAAATGAATATTCAACATTCAGTCACTGCTCCATTTCCACTGGCTAAAATACATTTGTTTGTGGCAATTTATATACAGATTTGAGGCTCTGTTAGGGCTATCAATTTATTTTTGTACATTCGAGACGATCTTAACTAAACAAGTACTCCAAAAATGGCAGTTAAATCTAACTAAATTATTCTCAAGCTTGGAGAAGACATAAAGAAATGCTCTATGTGTTTTATGAACAAGTGAGGAGAAGGTGTAGCTTAATTATCAGTTTCATTCAGGGCTGGTCCATAAGTTTGCTTGAGGAAGAGTAAAGTAACTATAGTTTTCTTATTAAAAGCAACAATGGACCCAAGGTAATCCCATCTCCAGCACCTACATTGCTACTGTATAAGCAACGTGCTCCTGATAGACAGGCATACTGAAATTTCTCCTACGTATTTTGATATGAACTACTTCATCTTTCTCTGCTGGCAGCAAAGCCAGTAACTTTGAGGCCAGTTCTGTGGAAGGTGGAGGATCACAGGCACTTTGTAAGTTTTTCTGTCCTTGTATGTTGTCACTGTATCAGTCCTAAAAAGATTTCCTTTTCTTTAACTGTGACCTGCAGAGGAACAAAGGTTAGGGTTCCTTTGCCTTCTTGACTCTAGAGAAGGGGGAGGATAAGGGCAGAGATCAGCTGTTTTCAGGATCCCTTCCCCATCTGTGTATTTGTCACCTGTCTTACATTTTAAGTTGGTTTTGTCAGACCATATTTTATTTTCTTCTGTTACAACCAGGCCTTAGCACAGTATTCCTGTCATGATTATGGTGGTGCTGTAGACAATAAACAGCAACAATCCTATTTATCATTAAATAAATAAATGTTTAAAAAAACTATATTAAGTAATATTCTCATATTTCTTCTCAGTTAAGACAACTGAAGACTGTAATGCACTCTATCAAGACTTGCAGGTGGGATAATACTGATGCATTTTCTGTAAAATTTACTGGGATTTCAGGTTCCTGAGGGAAAAACTAAGGAGATGCTACTTTACCTTCATAAGCACTGAAACACTCCCACTATAAAAGGAAAATACACTTAGGTCATTTTTACACATTATGGAGAATGTTTAAGAACATGGCTACAAGCTGGGGAAAAAAAAAAATATAATGACAGAAGAGACCTTTATGCTTACAGTTTATTTTAAATATTCTCCTAGAGCTACCATTCTGCACAACTTACTCCTTCAACTGTGGCAGCTGGGGTGTCAGTGCTCCTCAGCGAATTGCACTGAATAAACAGATCCTTCCCCAGTTCAGAGGACATCATTCAAAGTTAAAGCTACAGCCTTCCTCTTCTCTTGTTACGCCAGATGTTCTTCCCCAGGAACATCCAGAGCATTTCCACAGCTTGGCTTTGCCAGTCCACACTTAGAATTATAGAATCATTTAGGTTGGAAAAGACCTTTAAGATCATTGAGTCCAGCTCTAAACGTAGCACTGTTAAAGACACCAGCCTAACACTGACAAGTCCCCCAGATTCAGCCTCTCTCTCCTGGTATGTAATGCTTTAAAGTAGAAATAATCCAAATGAAGCAAGAAGGATCCTTATGGTGTGATGTATTATACTGACTGCCTGAAAGAACCAAGGAACCTAACCACAGATATCTTTAGTATATGAAAATTTACAAGTATTAGTAAGGACCATCAGATGTTGTTTCCTTCATTCAGGCTTTGCCTTATTTTTTGTAGTCTATCTGATACCAATCATGGAGCAAGATATTAGTTAATAAGACTAAAACCTATGGAATCTTCTATAAGGAGAACAAAGCTGATATGAAAGGGAGAAACAGCAACTACAAAATGAAATTTAGTTTAAAGCATTGTCAAAATTCGTATTGTACTTACAAATGTCCTTTTAATATATTAAAAAAAAAAAACCCAACCAAGTCTCAGCAATATGAACTCTCTGTAAAGCACTTCTTATTAAATCTTGAAGCCATAGTGGAGAAGATTCCCTGGTGTATGTGAATTACAGCAGAAGAAGATGAGTGAAGTGCAAATGCCACAGTAAAATTCTTATATGGAACATTTTAATTGTGAGTAATGGCAGATTTTCAATTTTATGTTAAGAAATTGTGCTCATTTCTGAGACAGAACTGAATATATTAACTGCCCTTGAAACAGTATCAATATTTCTTCCTACGCAGAGCACAGCACAGTAAAATGCATTAAAAGATGAAAGCTCTTTGATCCTTTTGAATGCTTAAAGATACCGGAACAGTGCCAATAAGTTTTGAGGAAGAGGCTAGACAGAAAAGAAATATTATTAATTGCCAAGATAGCACAATATCCCGAAATACTGAAACAGAGTGTACTAAGGACTTCAGATATATTTATTGTTCATAGTTCTACCCCAGTGAGTCTCTCAGACCACAATGGATTCCTTTCCACCCCCCCTCCCTTCATTCAGGTGAAGTCATTAGTATGCAAACATATTTGATCTTGACATACACAATAGCTCTATCTTTTTAGCCCCCAATATCAGGAAAAGCAAGCTGTCTGGGATTATATCACAGTGTAGATCTTATGAATCAAGAGAGGCCTGAATAACTGGAATCCCAGAAGTCATTTACAAGAGCTATTGAGCTTCACTCAATGGTCCACTGGTTCTGTTGCACTCAACGGTCTGCTGTGGTTCTGCTGCCCATTGCCAGGTAATATTTTCTAGGAAGATTTCATCTCTTGGCTTCTCACTCATTGATAATAATGCCAATTATCTCTGGACTTCATTGCAGTTTGGAGCTATGCTTGCCTAATATTATCAAGCTTCTCTGACTTGATTTCTACTAATAAAAATCAGAAGTAAACCTGCTTAGCTTAATGCAGTGGCCCCTGGGACTTGAACATGGCACAGGCTGATGTTTGGGTCCAGCAGCAGCCTGTAGTTCTTTTTAAATCATGAATGGTCTCAGGCTAACTTGTACCCTGCACAGCCTAGGTCTAGTTTTGACTGGTTAGCTCAGGATTTGGTTTCAGCTGAAGCTAGAAAAATGTAGGGATTCTCTCTCTTTTTTCCTGCTCATACAGAACCCCTTTTGCCCAGTAGAGCATCCCCATGCAAACCAAGAGGGTGACTCATGAGTAGTTCTGCAGAGAAAATGGGAAATTATGACTGGTTTTGTTTTCACTTCAGAATGGATTTTAAGCTAAATTTAAAATTAAATAAAAATATTAAAAAAAATATGTTCAGGGCAAATTGAACTATTCTGATCAAAATTGAAATACCTCATATACCTTTTAACCTTTCTAAATTTGAGAAAAAAATCCCACTAAATTTTCAAACAGAACATTTAAAATTGAGACACTTAAATCTTATCCAGACACTGTACTTTAAACTTTTACTAAAGAAAAATTTGTCAAAATGACACATTTTATATTTAGATTAAAAGTCATTTTCCCATCAGAAGTCAGCGATTAAAAAAAAAAAAAAGTTATTCAGTTCTGCTCACAATGCTGCAGGATTTTATATTAAAAGATTGATAAATGAGGTAGTAAAATGTAATTATACCTCACTTTTTAACGTAGACTCAAATGCAGCTCTAGAATCTTGAGGGATGCTTCTGGATACTGATAGATTCCCTTCTCTAGAGCCCACTTCAGTCATTCCTGAGAAGGTCTCCAAGAGCACTTGCACTAGGGCAGGCTCCAAGAGCTCAGCCAAGGACTAGAAGAAGCCTGATGTGCTATATACTGGAGAAAGAAAAGAGTGAAGTGATCCCTCTTCTGAAAAGGCAGAGCAAGCTGTCATGCTGTCAGGACAGATAGCATGGTAGGCTTCAATGGCACAGAATAAAGTTCTTATGCATCCCCAGTGAATCTGTGCCTGAAAAAGGCAAAAGAAGAGGACACTCCCTTCTTTACCTCTTTCCTCCAATGCTATAGGCATTCGTTGAGAGCCTAAAAATTCCATTTGTGCTATAGCTTTTAACAGGGAGTCTTTTTTAACCTCTTGGGATATGGACATCCTGCCCCCTAGTTTGAGAGTTTGCTGCTCAGTGGGCGAAAATGTAAAAGACAGTGCTCTGTCTACCATGATTCCTCCTCCAAGCCCATGCTCTGAAAATACTTACATGTATTTCTCATCCATGACCCTATCATGAAAAATGCTCAGAAAACTCAGTAATGTCTAACATGATAGTTAAGAGATTCTCTGCATCTACCAGGCTCTCCTTCCTTCCCTCATCTTCCCCCTCCACAGTCACCCAAAATTAAATGAACCTATTTCTCAGATTAAAAAGAAAGTTCATCCAGGCTCAACATGCATAAGATTTGTCACTGAGGCTGCTTCACTCAGAATTGAAAACATAAAGATGTGTAAACAAGAAATAACCTCAAAAAAGAAATGAGCATCTCAAAAAAAAAAAAAAAAGAAAAAAAGAAGAAAGCTATCAAATATGCATTTGTTTATCACAGTCAAATTTTATGATTCAAACCTGATTCATATATATTTTATGAAGAGAATATCCATTGTGGTGGCAAAATTAAATGTATTTTGAAACTTGTATGTGACATTTATCTATCTGCTCTATCAGAAAAAAGTTGTCATATTCATTCAGACATATATTACTTTTTCAATTTCCTGTCAGTAATGTTTTTTTAATGTTCTTTAGGGTGAGACCACAGGTTTTCTCATTTCTCACAACAAAGACCATAAGTCATTAGAATTATGTTGATGAGTTTATAGCTAAAAAAGTTGCTTTTTTCTTTTGTTTTTTTAGAGGTGAACAATTTGCACTCTTATCCATGACAATCGTGGCACTTTTTTTTTTTTTTTTTTTTAAGATACAGACTCAGAATTGTTGGCTCTTTTTTTACCTTCTTTTACAGATGTTCATCATATAAAACACAAAAGTATAGTGCAATTTTATGATGATTCAGGTTTGATTGTGAACCACAAGAGATAACAAAGAGAGCACAAATATTGAAACTCCTTATCACGTATCTTCCCTTCCAAAGAGATGATTTTGATAGAAAGTTTATATAAACCCTAAGAATAAAAAGCATTGTGCAGCAGGCAAGGCTAAAGGGTCATAGTTAGAGAAGAAACAGAAACCAATTAAAGTGAGTTAATTGACAAGAGGCTACAGCTTCCATGCAGAAGACTGTCTGGAGAAGTGCAAAGTGATGACAACTTCTTTCTTTGAGTAGCTATTAAAACAACACTGTAATAAAAAACTTTATCTGTGTCCTATATACTCACTGCAAGTCCCACAAAAGACATTGAAGTGCAGTGAGTCAAGCCCTGGGTAGAAAGGCTGTTTGATTTGTATGGGTGTTTTGGATGGGGTACTAATGACACCATCCACAATACAGACTAAAGTATCATCTTGTTTGGTTAAAGATGAGGAGAATCTATGAGCAACATTCCACTTTGATTTTCGAACAAAAGCAGAATATTTGGAGTAGAGGATCTCCCTCCCCTTTTAAGCATACATAATATTTGGGAATAATAGAAATGTCAATATTTGTTGAAGCTGGCAATAAGTATGATAGCCCAGCTTCAAAGGGCCTTTGTTCAATTTGGCTTAGATATGTACCTAAAATTATTTGAACACTAACAACTTAGACAAATTTTTAGGACAGAAATTCTTATAAGACTCTCTCATGACATTTGTGGCATCTGCTGGTTGGAGCTGTGTTGGAAATACTCTTAAGCTGGCCTGTGGTCTGAGGATTTACTGCATCCCTTTTCTGTCCTAACCAAAACATCAGGGTAAATGCCCAGAGAAATGTAAGAAATAATCTGTCAACAAAAGAGATTTCTTCCTCATTACTACAAGCTTAAAGTTTTGTGTATTATTTTTTAAACCAGAAGATGCAAAGTCTTCATTTATGCACAACTGATTTTTAAATAACAACATCCTGCAGATGGAATACTTAATCTTACTTGAAAGAAAATGTTCTCAATAGAAAGACCCTCCCTTCACATTGCTATCCATCATTTCACTAACATATCAGTAACATTAAGTACATTTTAAATAATTCAAACAGATACCATTACCTTGGTCTTTGAGATGCTACTTCTCTATTCAGGAAACACTAAGAAACGAGCACGCAAAGCAAAACAGAAGCACAATTTTCACAAAAATTGAAGAGTGCCTCTAGACATCCCCAAAATAGGGCAGGTCAGCCAGTGCTAAGTCCTGTGTGGCCCTCATCAGCTGCTACCAGAATCAGAGTTAAATGTCCTGTGACTGCCACGGGGAGCTTAAGGATGATGTCATCAAAAGGACTCAAGTCCCATTAAAAATAGCTGGTGTGTGGTATTCTAAGGATGGAATTTATTTGTAATGTTCTTTAAGGTGAGACCATTTAATGTTAGCCACCTAACTTTGGAAATCCAGTTGTAGACCACCATTCAATCTCTCTCTAGATAATGTGGAGAGTGAGGAATCTCTGCAAGGTGATTCATCTCAGCCTGAAACACCTGCCTAAGATCAGTAAAATATTTTCTTTCTTCTGAAATGACTATTTCTTTCAGTGATGACAGAGAATGCCAAGCAACTAGCTTAGATTTGATGCAGTCCAAGCTAACTTTCATTTGATTAAAATCAAGGAAAATTAATTCAAAGTCGGGAATCTAGACAGATGTAGGACTCTGGTGAGGACCAAAGTAAATTCTAATATTGATCTACAGACTCTAAGTCATTTGGAAAACAACTGCCTTTTTAATGACCATCTGAATATAACAGCTGCACAAAAAAGGGTAAAATTATATATATATATAAAAATATATATATAAAAGGACTTAAAAAATGAACCATGGAGGGTTTTTTCCAGGGAAAAGGATAAACAGTTGTTTGTTTTTTTTTCTCTTTGTGAGTTACTATTAAAACAAGAGAAGGCTTTGAGAAGACCTCACTAGTTGAAAAGCTGTTTAACACATGCACAAAATGAAACCTGTTTGCCCATTCCTGTCTATCACAAACATAAACAGGAAGACAGAGATGATTCACTTAAATGACTTCAACTTGACTGGTAATATCTTGACACATTTCACTGGGGATGGTATAACTTACACAGCTCTTAAAAAGTAAGTTTAAAAAAAGGACACAGCAATGATTGTGGACTGAAGATTTATTAGAAAGATTCCCTAACCATCTCTTGGAAGTCAAATTTCCATGTTCTGTGCAAACTCGGTGAGAAATTGCCTTTTTGACATGATGCTCATTTATCTCCCCTCACTCTGTGTTCTTTGAAGGCTCCTTTTGCATCATTTGTTGGGTAGTGTGAGGCCGATTTAAACATTTCTATGTTGGTGCTGTTGCCAGAGACCATAGTGATTTAGTGAATCAGGCACGCATCATTCACATTTGTTCCTTCCTTTCCCCTCATACGATTTTAAGGAGAAATAAAAGGCAAGAGGGAGCCAAGGGTACAACTTCCCTCAGTAAATGCATTTTAGGAGGGCTCTTTCCATTGATGGATCAGGTTATGAGAATTTGAGCTTGACTCTGTAATATTTAACATATACATTTATATTTGTATTAAAAAAAAAAAGAAAAAAAAAAAAGGGCTTGTGTTGTAGCATACCTACTTGTGACATTTTATTCTCAAACTACAGGATGTAATAGATTGTTGGTTAAGAAATTCCATGTAAGTAAAGCTTTAACTATTCATTGCTATATATAACAGCATCATGAAGGTATTTGAACAGGAAATATTTCTGTGTATTACTAACAGTGTTTCTAAGTCAGTAGTCTAACATTCAGATTTTAAATAATTACCCTAACTGAGAAGCTAGCAAAAAGCTTGGTTAGATTTTGTCCTGTACTCCATTCCATTATAATCTGATAAATAGATAGTTTGTCATCAAAATTTCAGAATATTGTCAATCAGCTCTTAGACTTTATAGATGGGAATTGTACCAGGGCTTCTTTTGCCTTTCTCTGTCTGGGAAACTGAGCATCAGGGAGTTTTGTTCTCTTTGGACCTTTGTGAAGAAAATGTAAAAATGTAAAAATCAAAATCTTAACTTTTCTAAGCAGTCCTTTAGTAAGAGTCTCCAAGCAGGTTTTTCTCTTGGATGTTGTGGCAAAAATTCTCTGATGTGGTAGAGACAAATGTGGCATTCCTTCCTAATGCCATTTCGTGCTATTCTCATTCAGAGGTGAGGACCTTGTGATTTATTTACTCCCTGAGTCCATAGATTCTTAATCTTCCTGCTTTAGCTAAAGGACAATACTGATAAAAACCTTCTGTTTCCAAATTCATGAATCTACTTCAGAGCAAAGGTAGGTGACTGTCTCCTACATGTGTGTCTACCTGAACAGTAACTGTGATGGTTGTGACATTTTAGTACATCAGAGTTATGAGACATACTCGTGTATAAATATAGATTAGCCAGAAAAAACACCACATAGATTTAAACAGTGTTGCATTACTTCTGCTAATAAGAACAGTGAGAGACTGCACATATAAAACTCATATATCAGTATCTGTACAATTAAAATTAACTAATGCAGATCCCAGCTGATGTGATTTAAACACCTAAACATGGAAGTCACCTCCCAGACCTCTGGAGGGGGCTGTTGGAGGTGTTGCTCATCAGTGTGAGAGACATCGAAAGAAACAGGCAGACTGTGCCATCCTGTGGGCAGGGGCTGGGAAATCTTTCCCACACAGTTCTGCTATAAAACTTCAATTTTCTCGGACTTTTAAATACTTCACTCCGGTCTCTTGTGCAGAGCTGCCAATAGTACCAGTCTACATGGTACCTCCTAGTAGTGAAATGATAGAGGGCTATCACATGGCATCCTTTAATTCTCACGTTGCAGTCCTTCACTAATAGTTTTATCTTGGTGATAAATCGAACCCTTAGAAAAATACAGGCCAGTTTTTTTTTCCCTGTTAATAAATTGCAGATAGTTATGACCTGTGTACAATCATGTTTACACACTTCTAACATTACATTAGAGACAGATTTGAGATAAAAGATTGCAACATAGCATTTCTCATGCCTAGATGAGAAGGTTTAGTTTATTTTCATTTGTCACCACAATACAGGTCCAACAGATCCCAGAGCCAGAAGTGTGAGTCAAGGAAGTAATTAAAATATTTGCAATCTGGGATTGCTGAGAGTACTCATATCTTTCCCGAGGAGATGAACCTGAAGGTTCAGGTAAGCGTTAAGTTCAGCTGTCCATGTGTGTGTATACACACAGATGCATGTGTTCATGTAAGTCAGGAGCAATTCAGTAAAAAAAAATGTAGACATCTACTATATTTAAAATTTTGGCAGGTTATGGCAATAAGACTTAGAGGGAAGAGAATTTTTCTGTATTGGCCATGGGAGGCCTGCCTGGAGTGTAGTATAGTACCTAAAATGGGACTAGAGTCCTCTGATTAAGTAACTGAATCCCAGACATAGTGTGTGGCAAAGAGCTGTTGTCAGGAAAAAAAATGGTAGAGTTAAGAGCAATAGAACGGGAATGAGGGGATTGGATACCTTAGGATGTCTGGGGATCTATCACCAATAGTGGCACCAGGTATCTGTTCCTCCATACTCTTGTTTCCACATGGTTTTATGCTTCCACTTACAGAAGGAACCGAAAGAGAAAACCAGGACAGGTAACAACAAGCTAAGTCTAATAAAAAGAATTGAGAAGGAAAGAAGAGGGAAGGTTTAACATGCCAAATGGTGCCAATTCTGCCTCAAAGAGAGTGCACTGCATGAGCCTGATACCATCTTTTCACTTTGAGGCTGTCTGTCTATCTATGCTATCAAATAAGACACATCTCAGCTTAATGCACAGCCTGCAATGAAGGGAGTGGATTAGGCCTCTGGAGATGATGACTAACGAGCTAAAATTAAACTTTTCTTCAGTTGGGCTTCAGTGACCTATTTATACAATTTCTTTCTTGCTAGCTAGCTTTTTTTAACATTACAAGATGCACCTGGCCTCTCTCATCTCTCTCTAAACTGTCTCCCTGATGTCCTGATCACTCTCTGATCTATTTCTCTATCTGCTGGGTGGATGCTAATATGACATATCCAACCTCTAAAACAAACCATTTATTTTGAAACTTGGCTATGTCAGAGTATTTGATGCATCAAACATTAAAATGAATGTATATTTGGATACTGGGTACATCATGTCTTGATATTAAATTATCTTCTGAAAAGTGGATTGATTTTTAAACTGGCAGGATATATGTATTGCATCCTTGAAAATCTAGCACGAAGCCAGACATGAGGGGAGACTACGAAAGTTCCTCTATGAAGCAGAGACAGAATTGCTCAAGGGCTATGAGTGTTTTCTTTATATTAATAAATTCCTTTTTGTGCTTAAAGAAAGAGATTCTGTCATTCTCTTCCATTATTAGGTGACAATGATACATTAATCTTCTATGAGATACTTATCCTAGAGATAATATTTAATTAATGTGCAAAGAAGGAAGTTTAAGTGAAAAAGGTACTTTAAAAATCATATATATTTAATAACATTGGCATAGATATTTCAAAGTCCTTTTTTTTCTTTTTGATATCTGGGCCATTTGCATACACACACGCTGCAGCCTAACACTGTTAGTATCTGAAGAAAAATGACAAACGGAGATATACTTTTAGAAAGATAGATTGAGTGTCCATTCATGGTTAGGACTGTGATTTTTTCTGCTTGAACTTTCCCTGCCACTGGTCATGGATCAACACACAGGAAAAGACATTGCACAATTCTTTGCAATACTCTAGGTTCAAACCATAAGCTTGAGAATCCGTCCTCTTACAGGACAACTCCTGCTCAGTGTGCTACTCGGAAGCTTGTGGGTCAGCATGCAGAAGCCTATGCATCTGCCTCTGGTTGGTTACTGCTGTGAACGCTGCATGAAAACAACTCAGTTGTTGGCTTATTATCAAATGAGTCAGTCAAATGCTTCTGCAGTTTTCTACTCCTCCTTGTGTGGAAACTGCTTGGGGAAGACTTATTTCAAATTCTGCCCAAAGTATTCCTTAAATATACAGACTCCTCATCCTTTCAGATTTTGAAACAAATACCTACTGCACTGCAAACATGGGAGCCCCAGATTTCCTGTCCTTAACTGTATCTCTACATTCACATGTAGACATGTAGACATTCACATACATACGTCAAGAGAAAGCCAATGGCCTCCATTTATGCACCAAGATTTATGACTTCTGAGAAATTCTAAACCTTCCCCAAACAGCAATAGTGCTCTACCAGTGAGTCAAGGACCTGAAATATTTAGCATTTTACATTAACTTCTACTTTTGACAGAATGATTTAGCTTTTTTCCCCCTTTGCCCTAATAGCCCTTCTTGGTTTTCTTTTGTTCCAGTATTAGTGACAGTTGACTAGAAAGTAAAATTCTGACACTGGGGAAAAAGCATTTTATATATTTAGATATATATACAGGATAAATTAGAAACAAATAAATAAAACTAAGCATCACGTTACACAAAGAACTATAATCTGGTGGGGGGGTTGTTGGTTTTGTTTGTTTGTTTGTTGTTGTTGGTTTTGTTTTGTTTTTCATTTTCCAAAAATAATAAGGCATATCTGGAAAAATACCTGAAACAAATTCTCAGATTGGGTTGACCACTTCCTCTACTTTTCTATAGCCTTCCTATACTCCAGTATAGAGAGCATTCCCTCAGAAGCAGCTCTTGACAGCCTAAAGGAGAAATCCCAAATGAAGAATAGTCTTGGATTCCACTCTAATGTGAATCTCACACAGTGAGATTTCTATCATCTCTGGCTGGATGATGATACGGTCTCAAATTATTCTTGACTTTGTTAACTCATGAAGGTAGGTAGCGATGCAATATTCCTGAGCATGACACACTGTTTGGAAAACATCAGTAATATAGAAAATGCATTTCTCAGCACCATCTACATACACCAACTCTGTCCACCACTTTGTTGATCTCATCTTAAAGAATTTTCAATAAATTTAGGAAAACTTCAGTCTTTGCGTCCAAGATATTCTGTGGTCTGATTCTCAGGAATCTAAATGGCCACCTAATAATCCTGGATGAAATCTATAACTACCAAATTCAGTCTTCCAAGATAATAATGGTCAAACCTTCTCTATGCACAGCAGAGTTTGTTTTCAGGGGAAGATCAAGGAACTTGGAATTAATTCCAACAGTAGCAGAGGAACATTTCTGCGTTTATCACCTCTGGTTTCACCGTATTCTGCTGCAAAAGCTATGTACATTTCCATTATCTGCTTTTCTCTAATACAAATATAAGCAGTATGCATCTCTAAGAAACCCCTTCATAAAGATTTTAAAATCCAAGTGAAAACAAAACTCTAAAAGGGAAGTGAAACAAACTAAGAAATTCCTAACAAAGACAGTCACATGCAAACAGGCGACTCTATTCTATAGGCTTCTCCTGGGAGGAAGACCAAGTTGTGACAGTCACTAGTCATGTTTCTTAATGTGTTACTGGAAGGTGATAAGATATGATGATAAGGAGAGTGGTGTAAGAACCTCCATAAAGCAAAAAGATTTCATTGACTGTGATGTATGTCACTGGTGATAACAATGAAAATTTGTCATGCTTATAACCATCTCACAATGCTAAAATGAACAGATTATGGGAGTGGTAGGTGCCCCTTTTAGTTACTAGTTAGCTTTCATGAAAATAGTAGTTAAGCTGAACTAGTAGTTAGTTTGGTTTTATCCTCCATGCAAAAGTAATTAAGAAAGCAATGACAAAAGGACAGGTAAGTCCTGTATTTCTGACTTGAATTAATTCTTGAAAGAATTAATTTCGATCAGTAAATAACATTTTAAAATTACCTAAATGCTTCAGGCTATTAAGGCTCTCTTCAAAGTATATTTACTCCACATAATACAGTGTGCTACAAAGACCCCAAGCTAGTAACTAATGAGCTAGATCCTATGTCACCTTGTTGAGAAGCAGAATTAATTAGTCCAGCCATCACACCATACTACCAAGGGTTTTGGCTTCTGGAATCTGTAGGAGTATGGGACTGAGACATAGAAATGTACCATGTCTCAGCGTTTGCTTGCAGAGCTCCATTACAGGGCACAGACGTGCCTTCAAGCACTAGGACTTGTAACACTGATTGAAGGAAACTCAGGCTCCTACAGGTATATTATTTTCTTTTGAAAATAAGACTTAGGCACCTCTGAAAAAAAATCTATGTCTGTGATACAGTAGCTTGGGCAGAGTGGATTTGGGCAACAGGCTACAATTTGAACATGTGAAGATTAGTACTCAAAGTAAGACATTGCGAACTGGATGAAAGCAATTTCAGTGGCCTTTCTGGATAGATGTTGATCATTTTAAAGCTGATAGAGATTTCAATATTCAGTTATCCTTTCCTTGGTAAATCTCTTTGGAAACTTCAGTTGTGATCCAGTATGGCACCAATATGTGCTTTCCAGCAAGGTGTTCTTCTTAATCAACGGTGTTCCCCTTGCAGTTGCTATTTGTAACAAATATTATTTAGCATAAGAGCTCTTGTCTTGGTAGCTTTTTAGGAATATTAGAATCTCCTGCATTAGAGGTTTGACTTCAGCTCATCAGTTAATCTGAACTACTCCTTCCCAGTACTAATTTTCTTTGAGCTTTGGAGGAAAGTGGTGGTACTTCTACTTTAAAGCTAGCTGCTTTGTCCAAGCGGGTTGTGAGTCAGTCATACTGCATTTTTGCAACAGTTTTACAATGGTTGGTTCTTTGGATAATTAATTTATGAATCTTCTTTTACCCCGCCCTTTGTTTTTATCCTGTGAGAAAGTTAAGATTCCCTCTGTTCTGAACTTCTCATTGTTATGAGGTGCTGATCAAATACCATTTTTCATGTTGCAGATGGTAACCATTCTAACTTTCACCAGATTTTAAAAATGTGGATATGCATTTTGTAATTATTCACAATTGTGGATATCCCAAATTTATCAGTGATCACTTCCTAAAAGAGACAAACTGGCTCCTGTTTTGGTATAATTAGCCTCACTCTCTGCCCCTGTCCATTTCAATCAAACTATCAGTATGCATGACCTGAGAGTTTGGTCCATATGTTTTTGCATTTATGCCGCTGTGGCTAAAATTGAGGTAAGATAAATAGTGCAGTGAAATAAAGACAGGGTCAGCAAAAGTAAGTTAAAAGAATTATTTGTCTTTTGATTCAAATCCACATGGGAGGTAATTAAACAAACAGCCTCCTGAATGTTTAGCTGTGGGGAGAGGAAACCAATGCAAAAAAAAAATCTTCCTTTACAACTGACCTTTTCTCATAATATGTACACATCTCTTCCTGCAAACAGCAGAACTACATGTATTCAGCCCAGAGAAACTTTGAGGGGGAAAACAGAGAGCCAGATTCCACCCAGCAGAAATTCAATAATTAATATAAAGGTCTGTCAAAACAGATTCTCTTGGCAAAGAATTTTCCAAGGAATGTTCTTAAATGTGTTATTTGAGTTACAATCTCTCCCTCTAGCCTCTCCCTCAATATGTGCTTCTTTTATTAACTCAGGCTTGCAATGAAATTTCCTTAATATATACCATTCTGATACCACCGACTCAGATTTCTGTCAATCTTAGCCCTGGGAAGACATAGTTAGCAGTTGTCATTTAAACAATTAATGTTTAGATTTTTGTGAACTCTGTTAGATGTTGTGAGGGCTAAAACATCAGTGGTTAGCATGTATTACAGCTGAATAGCTGAAACAGATGTAGCAATGATAACAATTGTTTAGAAAAAAGGCTAATGGACATCACACACCTAGAGAACAAGAAAGATTTAGAGGAGTGTTACACATTAGATGGATTTGGGCCTCCTAGAACTTGTGGGAGAGTTAAAAAGAAAAACAAAAAATACCCTACAAATGACCATCATCCTCCTTTTAAGTCCTGTGAGGAGGCCCACCTTGCATTCTCATTGATAGCTGCCAATTTTATTGCTTAGTGTTAAAATAAAACAAACCTAGGTCTTGTACTTTGACCTATAGCTGTCAAGAGATCTTGCATCTGTGGTTCAAGAGAACTGAAAGTTTTACAACCACCTTTGTGTATACATACTTATTTTCTCATCATTGCATCGTCTAGCATCAAGAAAAAAAGGAAGATCAGTTGTAGAGTTAAACAAGAGCAATAGTGACAACCAAAAAGAAGCCATGTATTAGTCCTTGTAGTTGTATCTATACACAAAATTATACTATTGGCACTATGTGCTTCGACGATTTAATAGAAACAGTGGAAATCCCTGTAAAGGTATACACTTCAGAACTGGAATAGATTATTTGTATTTAGCTGAAACTTGCCCATAACCAGCTGAAGTGAAACTGAAGCAAAACGTTTATAAGTAAATAAATAATAATATCAGGCTCCTCACTTGTTTGTTTTTATTTTTTCCTCACCTGTTTAACTAAACTGCATTAAAATCTACCTCAGATTTTAAAAGTGTATTTTCTTTTAGAGAGACGATGGCCCCAACTGAACATCATCAGAATAGAAAGAAAATGCTCCAATGTCCTTTTCCCACACCATTTTGTAATTAACTCCCCCTCCAAAGAAGGCAATGGACTTGGATATGGGAACAGAGAGGTCCTACCACTGTGGCCTAACGCATCATTTCCAGATTGCTGCCTCATCCAGTTTAACTAAGACAAGACAGCTGCTATGCTTAGAATTATAAACTCAGTTTGCAAGTAATTCTTGACACTTCAGAAAATAGTAGTTACAGAAAATGGTGAAAATAATAGCAACTACACAGACATGTAATATTTGGCAAGACAAAACTTTCCTTTGGAATGAAAAATACTTCAGTACTTTCCAAGCCATTCCACAATGGGGACAATGCTATTTTATAAAATCCTATTCCCTGTTTTTATTGCACAACATGTTACATTGTACTGTACAGTGTGTGGTGATGAGAAATTCCCTGCTTATTTAATTGTGATCCTTCAATGAATTTGAAAGGGAGTGCTTTATTTCCATTTCTGTAATTTACTAGTTCTTTAGTTGATGATTTTATTAACTCTTGTATTTGAGAACTGATGCTTAACAAAAAAAAAAAAAAAAAAAAAAAAAAAAAAAAAAAAAAAAAAAAAAAAAAAAGCCCTTGGGAGAATTTTGAAGGCCGGGAAAGGAATAATGCACTTT
>JANIJG010002042.1:203816-266019 GCA_024611175.1 Megaceryle torquata | reverse complement strand
AAAAAAAAAAAAAAAAAAAAAAAAAAAGAAAAAAAGGCCCTTGGCAGTATTGTGAAGGCCTGGAACTGAATAATGCACTTTAATAATGAGGGATAGAGCTATGGCTTTTGCTGATGGCTGTGACCGGCTCTGTGACCTGATTATGTCGCAGAGTGTCAGCAGCTGAGACACTACAAAAGGGAGCGCATCCCATCAAATCTATCTCCATTGTAATCACTCGCACTGCTGAGAGGCTTGTTAGGAGCAGAGAATCCATCAGGCCTCATTAGCACCATTTACCATCAAGAAGCTCAAAGAGCAAACGTGTACCCTCTCATCAGAATAATGAGAACCAAAGTACTCATATTATCTAATTGGATCAACAATGCCTCTCTCTCTCTCTCTAGTTTCCTGAGATACTTGTGGACTACAACCCTCAAAAATTAGTTTTTGTTAATTGCATGGGTGGAGCTGTGCTCCAGGTTTTTCATGTACAGAAGGTTTTCACTTCTAAAGAGTAAGGCATGGGCACAGTGAAGCCCAAGTTCCTCCAAGGGCACTCAGATTATACCGATGCCATCCCAATTAAATTCACTGTTCAGGTGAAGTATATACTGTAGAAGTTCACCATACTTAAGTTTTCCTACTGACCTACTAGGAAATAGAATGTGTTGCTTTCTTTAACCCCAAGACTATAACCATAATGCCAACTCTTATCATGCTGTTTTTTATGGTAAAGTGTTATTTTGCAATTCCTGAATTAGGATGTATGTTTCTCCTGCTAGACAATCCCATCTCTCCAAAAAAGAAGCTGAACTTACTCAGCACCCATAGTTAAAAACTATTTGATCCTGTTGGAGTCAAGGGACTTAGACGAATGCAAACAACGACAAGGAAGCCCTATGTTTGAGCCAGGTAGGAAGCTGGCTTGCAGGTAGCACTTGGGAAAACTAGAAGCATCAACCTTGATTCCTTATTTCTGTGGTTCACCTCCTAACAGATATTAAGAAAATAGCCAAAATACATATTTCATGTACTTAATAGCCATAGTAAAACTTACTCAAAACTCCTAATACTTTCTTTCATTTGCAATAATAGAGTGAAAAAAAGGAACATCTGTTCATTACATTTCTGAAGAATCCAGGTTGAGCAATGGATCCTGTTATAAGGGCAGGCTGCAGCTGAGTGGGCAGAGAGCTTCTCTTTGAAATCAGTGTATCTACTGACAGACTGGAATCTCACAATTCTGCTACCCTGGTCTTCAAATTTAAGATAAGCCCAGTCCTGCAAAGGCTTCCTGGAAAGTGCTGAGGGCAAAGAGGATGTCAGCAGCATTACATGGGCCAATAGCTCTTCATAATATGCCTCTGAAAAGAAAAATTTCATTTAGAGTCCTCTACTTGTACTATATCAAATTAATCAGGTGATCTAATAATTTTATTCCAATGGATTAGATCTCTTTGCTACAGTGTTCTTGGGGAGCTCTGTTATTATGGTTCATACTGCCATACAGTGCAAAAAAAACCCCCCAAAAACCCAAAAAGCAAACAAACAAACAAAAAACCAAAACAAAACAACCCCCCCAAAAATAAAAAAAAAGCAAACAAAAAAAGCCCAAACCAAAAAAAAACCACAAAACCCCATAATTGTGAATTCAATAATTAAATTAATAACAAATATGCTATATAAATTATTGCTAATATATATAATTTTCATACTGTGATTGTAGTAACTCCTAGACTACTGGGAATTAAGCTATGCCATATATAATTTAAAAGATCATTTCCCTAAGTTTGCCATAGAATCTTGGATTTGACCTATAGCTTAATGTCTCAAGGGATTACTGATCACCATATATTTAGCTAGACAGATGGACATTTACAAGCCCTGAATTTCTGTAACAGAAGCAGTGTATAATTACAAAAATTGCACATACAGCCTTTTATTTGCAGGAGTGAATTTTGGGTGTCACACTTCTGATTCTTTGAAAGGGGCAATTTTGAAAGGGCAGATTCTTAACATATGATGGAAGCAGATAATTCTGAAATGGAGTATCCCAAATTACTATCAACTTAAAGTTTCCAATTTTGAAGAAACATATCTTTCAGTTCTTGTTTAGTTGCTATAATTTTATTATTTTGCAGGGAATATAATGTAATTTCTGGAATATAGTTTAATTACGCTGAATAGTCCTGTTCTGTAGACCGATAACTTCAGAAATCTGCTCTAAGCAATATGGGTTTATGCTGAGTGTTATAAAAATGGGTGTTATATTACACACTTATTATCAATATTTATCTATATTGTGTTGAGGTCTGCAGTCCTGATTATAAACCAAGGAACATTTGTAAAAACAAGTAATAAAAAGACAGCCCTTATTTAAAAGAGCTAGGCAAACAGATAGATCCTGTAATTTTATCCAACAATAGGGAAGATTCTTCCTTTCTCTTCTCTTTCTCTGCAACCTGTGGAATTATTGGACTTTACATTATGTGTGGAATAAAAAAAGACTCAGCTTGAGGGAATCTATAGTTTCATTCAGTTATATCTTCACAGTAGTCTTTTTTTTTTTTAACATACAATGAATGGCTACACTTTGCTTATGTTTTCTGTGGAGAACATGTAAATGGAAACCTATTGAAAAAACTAGTCTGGGTTTGTATCTTCAGCCCTTACAACCAACACCTTTGGTGCCAAGTGCCCCATGCGAGTGATGATTGTGAACCATTTCTAGAGCACAGATAGAAACAAGCAGGCTTCTAGGTTGGAGCTGATCTGACTATGAGTTATAGGTATTATAACCAACTTTTCTTCCAAACCAATACCACATCCCTCCAGAAATCTTAATAGGCTTTTGAGAGCCTCCATTTAAAGCTGGCTGCATAAAATGATCCTTTGATGAAAAGGGATTGAAACAAGGGTTAAAGTAGACATTGAAAGGTTATTGTAGAGGGCACATTGTTCATACAATCCTCCTTTAATATGTGTGGTGTGCACCTGCGATAAGATGATTCATTAGATAAGGCCTCACTTTGACAAGCTCCATCGTTCAACCCTCGGGGTAGTGATGGAACAATTCTGCACCCACCCAGTAAATATAACAAGGTCAGCATTTTTTTTTCCTGGGACTTGGATGGTGATAGTGAAGCTTAGGATGCATCTTTGTTTATGTGTTATGTTAAAACAAAAAGGGGGGGAGGCTCCTATAAAGTGTTGTCTTTTATTTTTTAATGGGCCAAAATAAAAAATATGTCACCCATGTTCCAATTAAATAATGTGGTGGTAGAAAATTACCAGGAAAAAACCTGCTCTTCACGTTACTTTTTCCCATAGTAAACAGGAAGAGTAGAACCTAAACTTTGGATTAATGTTATCAACCAAGCTACATAATTTCAATAAATATTTACCAGGGCCTAACATGCATATAAGCACTGTGGAAATCACCATATGCCAAATCTGCAGTATTTAGAGTAATGACATTCAAATTACACCATTACCAGGTCCAGTCATAAGTTATTGACAGATTTGTTGCACTGCCTTTATGTGGAACAAGTAATAGTGTTAATTTTGGTCCTCATAAATAAAATAGAGAATGACAAGTGGCTACTTGAGCATGCTGCATCAATGGTATATTATATATATAGATGGATTCAGATGCATATCTTTCTGCATCATATTAAGACTGAAACTGATTTTTTTTTCAACAACCAGCTCCCCAATGCAGATAATGCACCATGTCTCTCTTATACACACCACAGATATTCAAGTTTCTGTTTGGAAAATTAAAGCAAAAGTTTCCCTTAAATTTGCATTACAGCCTGGGAGATTCCTTGCAAATTGCTTCATTTAGTTAATCATCAAATTAATAATCCATCCAATTAAATCCATCCCAGATATTTGATCACAATTTGTGTTCCTTTACTTAAAATATCTTTTTAGAAATTAAGTAAAAAATTGTAGTCTTAATAGTACAGTAGCACTTTAATATAGTTGTCTGTTATTAGACATATATAAGTGGAATAAGATAGCTGGTATGTGTATTAAGAATCACAGGGTTGCTGGACTTATAAATACCATATTATTTCAGTATTGCAATCTTTTTAAAAGGTTGAATTAAAATAAAACAAACCCTAACCCTTTTCTGGCTTAAAAACACTTTCTAACAGCTCCTAATTTCTTCCCAGTTCTCAGACTTTCCATTTCTTAACTTGTCTAGCAAATCAATATTTATTTCTCTTCCATATATGCACTTTAAAATTGCTGTCATACAAGCGGAACTCATTTTTGTCCCAAGATCAACCTGCCATCAGAATTCACTGTTTGCTCCATCTTCTACTCACCTGTCCTTGTGCATTAGTGACGAGTTGACCTGTGACCCCCTGAAGACTGGAAAGGGCATTGCCAAAGGCCTGGGAGCTTGCTATTGAGCCCATGGCTGCTGCTGCTGCAGCCGCTGCTGCTTGACTTGCCAGTGGATTATTAACCAGCTGAAAAAAAGAAAGAAAAGATCACGGTAAAATTCCAATAGACACAGAATCACAGAGTGCTAACTGGGTAACATAAAAGTGATTGTCCTAATGTGGGTAAACTCTGCTTAGTCAAAGAGCTTGAGTAGTTTTGAGAGGTTCTTACTTCTGAGCTTTTGGTGGTTTTGACAATGAATGGTTTTTAAAAACCCAGAGGAAATGGCATGTTGATGCTGAAGAATAAAGCTCTTTTTTTTTACCTTTTTTTTTTTATTTATTTATGCTTGATGTGTTTCTTGAGGTTCAGTGTGCTTATGCTGCAGGTGTAGCCACCTAATCCTGCTGTCAACAGTAATCAGTGAAAGATTAGCGTTTGACCTGAATGGGAGTGAGATATTTACTTGGGGATATTCAGAACAGAGACTATTTTACTAATGACGCCACTAATGAGAAACCACTTATGGATTCTTTTCATTTATATCATTAAAGAACTGATCTCAATATCTAGATAAATCACAGCAGAGGAATCAACCCTGTGGTTGCGTTCAGTAGAAATTGACTAAAAATATCAAAATTCATTTTCAAAATATGATACTAAGCAGTTTACTGCTTCTTAGCTGTGAATGATTAATTGCAGGAACTCATAAATTTTCAGGGGGTTGTACTCCCACTTCAGTCGGTCTACCTGGGTGCTCCATGTAAAGCATAGAGAACAGTCATAGCTTTCACCTTAGGAGACTCTGGGAATCTCACAGAGGAAAGCTCCTCTCAACACTTAGGTGTATCGGGCATATAAAATGTATGTTCTTCTGTCAGAATCAAATGTCCTCTGGGAGGTGGCTTGCTCACTGGATTATTGTGAGGTTTATGTTTTCTCATCCTTTTCTGAGAATGGATAAACTTTGAATCAAACACACAGAGATGACAGTAAAAAAATAAATTAAAACCATACTGGGAACCATTATCACTGGGACAGGGGTCCCAAGAACAATCAAACAAACTGAATTCAACAGGCTGAAAATGTATTTTAGAGCAAGTTTGCCAAGTCAAAATCATTGCATTTTATCAGAACTTGAAAAATGCACATTAGCAGGGTAAAGTAGCCAGAAGTTTGAGGGAGAAAAAAGTCTGGGGACAGCAAAGACATTTTTTCTTAGGCTGAGGTGAGAATGCTGAAGCTAACTCAGAAAAGCTTAATGTTTGAGCTGAAATTAGTAGTAGTTCTAAGTCCTTAGATGATGATTAAATTAACAATCCTATAGAAATGCAGAGTCACAAACACCAGAAAGGGATGTGTTCCAGAGACAGGCTCTGCTTCAAAATAGGTTATAAAAAATTAATCAGTGATTAGTAGATGTTTTAAGCATGTTACAGATATGAGTAGTGTGTATGTTATAGATGTTTAGAAGCCCATCAGTAGAATATGTCAGATATGGTTATAATCTATGCTTATAAGAAACCTACTTGTCTGTTGGATGTTGCAAAATCTACAACAATTGATTGGTCATACATTAAAACATCGATTAATCATTCATTAGCCCTTCATGAAGTATTAATAAATGGAACCTTGATATAAAGTGTTGCCTAAAGGGGCACCTTGGGCACATCCAATCCCTCTAGAAATGTAAAGTAAATAACTAAATAAAGATTTGTAGCAATACTGGACAGAAAAGATGACATTTTTTGAGGAAATATTTTGATTTGGAAAAAATTGTTACATGAATCTCCAAAACCAGTCAGTGGCATCCCACAGCAAGAAAATCAAGCAAGAATAAAACACAAAGGGGAAAGCCACAATGACTGCTTGATTAGCAGTCCTGAGGAGCTGTGAAGAGAGCAGAATGGGCACAATGACCAAAGGAAGCTCAGTCCCTGAATACAGAGCGCAGGCATTGACTGCACAAGGTGTAAGTCCAAGTGAAGTTGTGTGCGCTCAGTGGCTTGGGTGGCGGTGCCCAAGCACAGCAGTGTAATGCCTGATAACAGTATAGATGAACTTGTCAGTTTTCTGCTCAAAACAGTGACATTTCTCTACTGTCCAGATCAGAAGCTGGTAAACCCCGCCCTTCTCCATGTCACTTCATGAACAGCACTGGGACTTGGAGTAATTCCCTTGTAGCTGTAAATATTTGGAGAAGAAAGGGGTAGCAGAAAAAGCATAAGACTTTCAGAAGAGGCCTTCTACAACCTTATTAGGAACCCACATATTACCACACCTCTGGTCCTACAGTGTCTGACTGCAAGTATAAATTATAATCTTCGCAGGGTTACCTGACATCAGCTAATAAACTACACTCGCTGCTATAGTTTATGGCTTCGGTTCTATATAGGAACAGTTACTTGGGGACCATAAGTAAGCTTGTGAATTTGGAAACTACTAAGGGTTAAAACCTTTTAAAAATCAGACTATTACCTTTCTAGTTTTCTTGCTCCAGTTTTCAAAAACTGTACATTTTCAAATACAACAATAAAATTTAATTACAACAAACCCTGGAGACACTCAGGATTGCTTTGGGTTGCATCACAGAGATAAGCTGCTTATTAAAAATGATGGCAGAGGCTGGGATATCCATAGGTACCCTGGGTAGTACCATGTTCCAGGAAAAATCACAGTGAGAGGGCCAGCTTGCAGAGCAAAGGAATTCCAAGTGACTATAAAAAAATCCCTATCTATATGTAAGTCTGATTGAAAGTGAGAAGATGCATTTTTCTTTGAGCACTTTGAGAAGCTGTTCACAACAAGTTACACTCTGTGAAACTGACTCCTTGTATATTGTATGCATACTGGGGATGGAGAAACACACCTCATTTCATTACGTCTGGACAACAAGGTAACATCTAACACATTATATCTGGCTTTTATTTTAAAATCTCTGACTTGAAAGGTTTATGCCTTTTCTCAGTCCAGGTTGTATCCCTGAGAACACTTATTGGAAGTATTAGAAATATATTATGAAACATCCCACAAAGGACTCTTCCCATTTTGTTTTTGTGTTTAAATAATGATTTCATTTAGAAGGCTAAGACGTTTTTATCTGTCAATTCCAGTGCCCAAATTTCTGCTCCCACTCAAACACCGGCCATGACAGAAGGTAATAGCGATCTTAGTGTAAAGTGACAGTCCAGCCCTCTCAGGGATGCCTTTGCTAATGATGTGATTATATGGGGAAGCAAACTTTATGAGGTAGAATCCTGTTGTAACTGTAATTTCAGTACATTTTTCTGACTTCCCAAAGCTGAACTTTTAAAGGAAGAGCAGATGGAAGTTGTTCTGCTCTAACACAGTGCAAAGCAGGAGCCATTCCACTGCAGCAATCAGAACTCGCACAAATAAAGTTAACCTGTAAAATGATGGGGGATGAAAAAGGCACTACTTACAAGATCCTAAAACTGTGACGTGAAGTTTCTAGGGTTAGAAAACAGTCTTAAATAAAAGTTTCAAGAGGAGTGTGGTAGAGTCAATGTTGTAAGCAGCTTTCTTGAGAGGCACAGATACATTCAGTGGTTTTTTTGTCTGTTTGGGTTTTTTGTTTGTTTGTGGGTTTTTGTGTTTTTGGGGTTTTTGTTTGGCTTATTTTATTTTTTTTTGTTCTTTCCTGGAAGAATACCCTCTTCCTCTCTTTTTTTCCAAAGCTAACTTAGGATTTCAGTGAACTTCCTGTGTGAAACTGATCAAGCATTCATGTATTGTTGAATACAAGACCAGATTTTGTAGCCTACATAGTAATTCTACTTTTCTCTGTAAAGGGCATACCCTACTGAACTTTCATTCCCCTGGTCTGGAAACCAAAGAGACAGGTTTACTTATTACAATATCAGTCATTCAACAAATATCAAGGAAAAAAGCCAAATGGTTTGACTGATGAAAAGCCAAGATATTTCAGAATGCCAGAGCTTCATATGAAACAATGGGCCTGTACCCTGAAAGGTAAGGTCACTTTATGTAGTGCCAGTGTAAGAATAAAGCTAGATCTTGAGTGTTTTCTAAAGGACTTTGTGGGAGGGGTTAAGAGCTAAGATTTGCTAACTAAATGCAGCAGTGGAGAATGGAGGGACATATTGTGGAGTAGCAGAAGGCATCACTGCATTGTACAAAATAATATTGCTGCTTTCCAGGAAGGCTGTTTAAAAAAATCACATTTCTGGATATCTCCTAGTGATTAAATTAGTGTAGAAAAGCAGTATATTTGATTATGGACTGACAGACCATCAGACTCTTACGTTCTCAGACAGTCCTTTCTGTAGAGAGCATCACACTACTAGATCAGCTACATCAGTAGCTACTGAGAGTGTTTGCCTAAGCCAATGCTTTTCAAGGGAAAAAGAAAATTCCTTTGATTTAAATAACTGAAAGTTGAGAAGAAATCAGCAAAGGCTAACATTCAGAAACACATGACATTTTTCTTTTCTACCCAGGCTATGTGAAAAAATGATCATAGAAATTAATTTTTATAAGCCTGGCATTTGCTTTTGTAGGAATTTTTAACTGAGAATCTATGTGAAATTTTATCTGTGTTAAGATGAAGAGAGAATTACACATTAAAATCTAGTGGATTTTATTCCCATTTTTTTCACAGCAGTTTGTGAGAGAGATTCTGGGTAGCAGTGACTTGGCCTTAAGGGAAAAAAGACTGTTTCAAACTGAGCACAGTCTTCTGTGGGTATTTTGGTACCTTTGTTACTGTGACCAGCATTATTGTGACTGTAACAAGTTTTGGTGGCAGGGGAGCTGCAGAGAAAAAGGGTCTAAAAGGTGTCAACACAACAGAGGGAACATCAGGGTCAGAGAGAGGAAGAGGTGCTCCACAGCAAAACAGGTATCCCCACTGTAGCCCTTGGAGGACCCCACACTGGAGAAGATGGGTATTTTCTGAGCAGAACTGTGATCCATGGAGACAGCCCATGCAAGAGCAGTGGAGAAGTGTGAAGAGGAAGGAGCAGCAGAGAGGAACTGTTACAGCCTGCCCATAGCCTCCCCATGCCACAGCACCACTTGGGGTGGCTAGAGGAGTCAGGAGTGAATTAGTGGAAATTAAGTTTCAGAGAGGGTGCAGGAAAAGTGTTTTAATGTTTGCCTTTTTGTTTCTTATTACTGAATCTATTTTAATTTGCAATAAAGTTAATTATGACCAAGGTGAGTTTGTTTTGCCTGTGACAGTGAGTGGTAAGCAGCCTCTTTATCCTGACCCACATGCTTTCACATCCTGTTTGCTTTCCCATCCCACTGAGGCTGTGAGTGAGTGGCTGGCTGAGCACTTGGCTTTTAGCCAAAGCTAAACCCACCACACCTTTCCATTACTAGAGACTATATCTAACAACAATATACAGGTGTCTACAATACCTTGAAGACACAGAAGCAGAACATTCCAACCTAGTTACCAATATGTTTAGTTTCTAAAGATGAACAAATTGTTGCAAAAGTAGTTTCCCTGGAAGTCCCTGGTAGCTCTTCTGTCAAATTCTTTACATTTAAGTATTAATACTTACATTTGTAATTGTCTTCAATATGCATATATACCTTGTACCAGGTGATATCTCAAAAATGGGAACTCAAAATCCCTAAAGGAATTCTTAAAAAGACACTGGAAAGTTGGCTTCAGCTTAATCTGGGGAAAGCACCTAGATACCACAGCCATGAGTGCCAAATAATAAATGTTTGTAATAATAAACAATAAGAAGACCACTTAGTTTTTATCTAGAATTTTGCAGCCAATTTTTTTCAACTGGGTGCCTGCGCTGTGCCAGTTTACATTCTTTTTACGGTCCTAGGTAAGAAGTCAAATTTTCAAGAAACCTGTGAAAATGCAGATCTGAAGAAAGCCAAGGGAGACTATATAGATAACATAAACCAAAAGAAGGTAAATTTATCCAAAAAGATACTATGATTAAACATTTTGGAAACCTTGTATGTTTTCGTTATCAGTTAGAAATGTTTTTTAAATCTTGACCTTCCCCTCCCTTCTTTTGAGTTTATGTAATAGGATAATTAGAACATTTAACTTTTATAAATGAACAACAGGGTAAAATGTCTAATAAAATGGCTGTCATGGAGCCTAATCATGCATAACTCTTTGGAAACATGCCCCAGCAGGCAAATATTTGAAGCAAATCCCAAATTCTGAAAAAAACCCCAACAAAACAACCAACAACTGTCAACATTTGTTTTTGTACAGTGCTGGGATATGATCGACCTATAAACTATACAATGTAGTTACAATATACAGACCAAACCAATAATGTCTGCACAAAACTGCACAGGTCTGTATCTGCAAATTGTTGCAGATGGTAAGAATTCCAGATAGGCTACTTAGACATTTTAGTATATGCACATAGATCGTAAATTTATGTGCAGAATACAGTACAGAGACAAGGACACTGGGATATCTAAAAGCACCGACTTGCCAGGGACACTTAAAATATCTGGTTCTCACAGATACTTAATCTGCTCATTATATACATTTATTGTGGCTGAGCTCTTTGCTGTCTAAATCTATGCTGAATTTTCTATCAGGAATAAGTACTGATAGTGCTATCACTGATGTGACATGACTTGATTCAATGCAAAGCGACGCGACCTGAGGTGATGGGAAACACGCAGTGCTCATGTACGCCTTGATATGACATGGATAGAGGAGGACGGACAAAATTCCTCACAATATCTTTGTAAACAAGGTGCTGCTGGTCAAATTGGAACCCATCTAAAAAAACTACGATAACAATTTTAAAAATAAGAAAAAAAGCATATTTTTAATAGAGTTATGGCAAAGCAAATAAAGAGCAGACATCACTCCCAGATCTCGAGGACCAAACTACTGGAGACATGAATAATGAAGAACACATTAGGGCACAGGCAGGAGTGAGTGAAAACCACATGAGCCATTTTTTGTTTCTGCTCTATTAGTGACAGATAGAAAAGAGAGGAAAGGAAACTAGAGAAAAGGGATCCTGCTTAGGTTTATTCCTTTAAGATAAACTAAATCAAAAGTGTCAGCATGTCTGATGCTGGGTCTTCTATGTTTACCAAAAAGAAGAGTTAATATATTTAAATATATTTAATATATTTACATATAAATAACTGTAAAGAGTAGCTGACTTACTCCTTTAGCATCAGGTCAGTACTTAGAGATTACCCACAGGTTCTAGTCCTGTGGGTTTGTGGCTGTCCACATTTATAACATGTAAGCATGAAATGTTCCAGATCTGTATAAGCTGGCACATGCAGTTCCAGATTTTAATTAAACAGAGCCATCTTGGTTTAGTCTGGTTGGTTATCTTTATGTTTGTGCCGTCTTTAAGATATCTAAAGCTGTTTATTTCATGCATCATGTAAACATAGTGTAAACAAACTACCTCATCTGACTTGATGAAATTTTGCATTGCTAATAATCATAAATTGTATTTGTGCTCATGAAGAGAAAAGAGTGATGAAAAAATTATCTGAATTCTTTAACTTCCTGAAGTAGTTCCCATGTGTGGCAAGACCAAAATCAAAGAGAATCTCCTAAACTTTCTGAAAGGGGCTGCAACTCAACTCATTTCAGGTTGATTAGTTCCTCGGTTCCTGTGTTCGTCTATTTTAGAATGATTTATCTGGCTTCTGAAAGATACTTTCCCCACAAGAAAAATGGTTACTTCAGGGCTCCCTTGCTGCTAAAAAAATGAACTCTTATCAAAAGGAAATTGCCATCTGTCTTCTTGTATAAAAGCCCAGCACTTGGGTCTCAGTGATCTAGCCGGTGTAGAAAGTGTGTCAACCATGAGACACACTGATTTAATCTCCTTAATCTAAATAATTTACTTGCCTTTAATTTGAATATGTAAATGGAATGTGCACATGTAAATATGACCATTTGAATATAAAAATGTTAAAAATGCAATGTGAGGTGTCACCATGATAATATGACACTTCATGTTGGGTATTTGCAAAAATATTTCTGAAATAGTCTTGTTTTACAGGACAATATGCAATATTTGTTATACATTCCTAGAACTGTTTATTTAAATATTCATATTAAAAGTCAGACATTTAGGTACAGACCTTCTCTTTTGCCCTTTGAAGAATAAATCCTACTTAATACTTAAGGACAAACTGCTGACTGAGAAGGTATGTAAGGCTTCTTTAAAAATTCTAATCTAGCTGTTCTGCAAAGATCCTAATTTGTAAGCTGGAAATCCATGTGGATACCTTCATTTATTTGTAATGTAATAGCATCACAAAACAGAGCTGCTTCTGTGCCAGCTAAGTGCTTACACTGAAGTCTCGTTGACTTGAAAGTGAACCAGATTAAGTCTAAAACTGGAACTATGCAGAATATTTTTTTCTTCACTGCTTTGAGCTCCAAACTTGACTTTATGAGATGCACTGATTTGATGCAGAATTGAAGAACAATACAGATGACTCCTGAGGACAGCAGAAAGATGGCTGGCACAGGTAAAGGTCAGTCCAAAATCCAAATCTGGTTCTGAGTCCAGGTATCTAGAAATCTGGAAGGTTGTAATCCTCTGCAGTTATGTCACTTTGCTTTAAAGTCAAAATGACATAACTGATACCATGTGTTTGAGCTGTTCTCTCTCTTTTTTCCAGGTTTCATGGAGAATATATGAGATATCAAATCAGCTGAGATACTGAATTTTAATTAGATGTTTTAGTTTTGCTGAAATCTCAGTATACAAAATGAGATTTGAGAACTGTGAACAAAACTTAGTTTGAAAACCTTGAAGTCAAAACCACATTTCTAATAAAATAAATATAAAGGGTGATAACCACTAGAGCAAAAGTCTGTATATGGGGAGAGGGCATGCAGAACAGGATGCTGGGGGTCTCTCAGCAGGATACTGTTAACATTTTCCTTGGAGCACTATTTTATTACTTCAGCACAGATCTGGTCCAGTGATGGACTGGGAATGTGATTTTGTTCAACCGTTCACTGTCTATCAGTGGGGAGGTTACTGTTGCTACTCCTTTTCTAAAGATAGAGCAATGAATACTTAGGAGCCTATACTCCCCATCCTTGCACCAGCACTAGGTAAGCATATTGCATCTCAGACAGTAGCAACCTCCTGCCACAATCACCTTTGGAAGGCTTAATTTAGCTGTAAAGATAGAAGAAGCAGCCACCAGCTAATGCAAGACTGACTACAGCACTTAAACCCCCTGTTCATCATACACACGCTCATTGTCCTCTTTTTCACCAGTAGTCCTGCTCTGTACTTAAACCTACATATAAACTGGTAACAATTTTAGATTTAACATGACAAAAATTGTGCCCTCAATATAGCTCCTTCAGAAGAGGCAAGTCAGAAGGGTTAACAGTGTAATGCAGCCACACATGTAACATTTCAGCAGAGAACTCTCTCCTCCAAGGCATTCCCATCTCATTTGGTGTCAGCAAGAAATCTGCTCCCAAAACCAAGCTCCAAGTCCTGTCCCGGAGGCAGCACTGCCAGAGCATGCTTATGCCTGCTGCATGGGGCTGGGCTGACCCAGCAGCCACTAGGGGTTTCCAGGTCCAGTTTGTTAATGTTCTTCTGAGATGTGTACAGTGCATTTACCAGTTATTTTAAATTTACTGATGGCCTTGAAATAATGTATTTATTTATTTAATAATACAGCCATGTCTCACCTTTCCTGTGACTACTCCCTGTTTTGTTTTGGGGTTTTTTTTAGGGAGGGTGGATATAATTATTTTCTTATTATTATTACTTTTTATTTCCATGATAGTTTCTCTTCCTGCTTTTACCTCTTTGGTTCCTTTTCTCTGATATCTTATCTCCAGCCTCAGTCACTTTGCTCATGTCACTCTGGATCTGGTCACAATAAGTTTTCCATGTGGGAGTTCACCCAGAGCTGCAAAAGCAGCTGTAAATCTACTGTGTCTGTAATGCTGCCATATTAATTCCTAATCAATTTCAAAGCTGTATTTGAAACTCATATATTTCACCTCAGCAAAATCAAAATAACATCAAGTTGCCAACAGCAAATGAAACTTGGAAATGTAATTAAAAACATACAGGCTAGGAATGTATTGTTTCTGAGGTCTTTGCAATTGCCATTGTGCTAGGCACTATAAATTGATGGCAAGAGGGTATATGAAACCTAGATCCTCTTATAACAAAAGCATAGCTCCATATTGCTTGAGGTAACAGAAGAACTGCTGTTAGCTGAATGTGAGTGATGACTGCAAGTATAAACTGAAGATTTTTTTTTTTTTTTCTTGCTGCAAGGATCAATTTGAAATTGGTTAAAATCTGAGGCTGAGATCCTGCAAGGACTGCTTAAAGTTAGCTGGCATGCAAGGCCTAATACAGTCCTGGGTGAACTCCAGAGAGTTTGTCTTAGTCTGTGTCCAGATTTCTTGTGACTTGGATTTCTCTACTTTGCAGATAAAGATGGAGCGTGACTTACACTCCACATTATACATGTCATGACATGAAATCACATGCAAATATTAATTTACCCTTATGCTGATATTACTGTATTTTTTAAAAAAGTCATGGCAAGGTTTAGCTCCTGTGATCTGCTTTTTTTGCGTGTGTGGAGGCAGAATGTCAGATAAATGCCTAGGTTATTATTCAGTATCTGCTACTGGCTGAATGCATAGCCTGAGGAAAGTCTAATTATCATTTACAATAAATAATTTCCTCCCTATTTATTATCAATGGAAATCTACTCATAGACATTCAGCCAAGGAATTCTGCTATACGGGCAAAAATATGTACTATCTTTTTCAACAGCAGCTCAGCTTACAACCTGAATGTCTGTAGCTTTTTCATTAAATTCATTATTGCCTTATTGTACCTAGACTCTTGTTCTTCCATAAGGCACTGTCAATAGACAGACAGATGAATTTCTTCATGTTCTAAGTATTTTCTACTTTCATCTGTTGACCAGATTCACAAAATATTTATGGGCCCTGTAGCAATTCTTGTGCTTTACAAAACAAGGGTTTTTTGGTTTTTTTTTTGTGCTAAAAATAACGTAAGTTCCAAGTTCTCAGTCTGATTCTGATTTGTCTCCACCAGGATATAAATCTGGTGCAATTTTAATGAAGTAAACAGAGTTGAAATTGGTTAAAACGGAGGTAACTACTGTCAGAATCACCCCCTTCAGTTTCTTATAGACTTCAAATATGCAGTAGAGGTGAATGATACTCTCATTACACTTCTAGTTTATTTAAAACAAATAGTCTCACCAAAGATTTTTTTTTTTTGCATTTATGCCACTGTAAACTAGAGAAGCTATCCATTGAAGTCAGAAGTCAAAACATTTACACTTACAGCTGTGAAACTAATGGATTTTTCTGTTTGCAGACTGAAAAATTCCCTCTAAACACTCTGCTCACCCCCTCAAAAAAAGTCCCCAAAAAAATAACAAAACAGTTCAGGCAGACCTGGAGAAAAAAAAAAAAAAGAAAAGAAATAAATTTTAGGTCACATGAAACATTTAGTTCAGACCAAAACGATTTCTTGAAAGGAAATGTAAATCACCCTCACAGATGGGTGTTTTATAAATTGAGTAGAAATACCTCATTTCAAAGAAATCATTCTTATTTGTCTTTTCCTAATCTCATCCATTTTGAGGTGGAAGGAACTTATATATGTTCCCAACTATTTGCCAAAATATGCCTTTGGGAAGGGTGCAATCTTCAGACCTCTTTGCAACCACTGGTACTAGTGGGTGCTACTGGTAATTCTGTAAGTAAAAAGGGCAAACCAATGGTGAAAAATATTCTGGAGGCAACCCAGTCAGACAATACTGCTGTTCCAATGCACCTCCAACAAGGTAGAAACTGGTGAATCCAGCTCCACTGCAGGGAGCGAGGGACAAGAGTCCATCTGGCAAGTCTGCTATAACTCAAGGGTTCCCTGACATTTCCACTGGTGAATCCCACACTAGGGGATATCAGAAGGCTTTATCTCCCCACTGGTCTGACAAAGACCTAATTTAAAGCAGATTTACCTGATATACTGTTAGAACTCCAACATAATTCCTTTGATCTCAAAAAAATTACTCTGCTTATTTAAATCTGTGTCAGTGAAACCAGGCCTTTGTCTTTGTTCCTAGCTAATTTTTATCCAAAAATAGTGTGCCTCTTAAAAGCCATCAATACAACAGATGGAGTCCCATGGAGGTCAGCATAATTGCACCATCTTAGAGCAAGGCAGAAGTTACCACATCGATGCTGGCTTGTGATAAATAAATCAGAAACTTTATGGATATTAAAAATAGTGTTAAATCAGGGTGTTTTATACAGTAATTATAAGGTTATTTCTCAGTAATTCAATCTACTGAATGTGAAAATATCTTTTTTATTGTTGCCTATGATGGTAATAATTCTCTCTGGCATCTGTAAAAGCAACAATAGCTTTTCATTGATTTTGCTTAAAAGGAAAGTTCAGGGTCGGAAAATTAGTATTTCATGTGGAAACATGAAAAACTTTTCAAAGTATATGCGATGGAAATAGTAATAATCATGTTTGAGGAGGAAGGAAGTCTTGTAATTATGGTCCCTGGGTAGAGATCTAGAAATCTCACTAGGCATCCAATTCTTCCATATATTTTAATTTTTTTAATTTCCTGTCTGAAAAGTGAGAATAATAAAATTCCCTTTCTTTCATCCTGTTTGTTTGTTTGTTTTCTCTTTAAATAATATAACTGAAAGCCCATTAGGACTGGATTACATATGCATATGTACCAAAGAAAGACAAGATTCAAATTAAAACCAATTTTCTTATTTCAGTGTAAATCTGCATGTAGAATATTACTTCCTGTTTACTGTACAGTACCTATCAATTTATGTATTTATCTAATATATTTGTAAATCAGGCACTTAAGCCACTGCCATAATTTTTATACAGGTAATATTAATAGAAGACAAAAAAATTCCTCTGAGGTACAGAAAAAAATGAACATCTAAGTGACTAGCAAAGCTGCTCACAAAATGTAGGTCTTTAACTAAGAAGCATATAAATGGTAAAAATAAATACAAGGGGCTATTTCAAAGTGAAGGCTGAATTTACACAAGGAAATGGTAGATCCAGGAGAACACTGTATCTATGTCTGGATCTGCTGCTGTTTATAAATTAACTGGTTCAACTTTGTTGGCTTACATCATCAGAACACCCTGCATAAATGAAAGCCTTGCCTTCTGTCTGAAGTTGTGATCTGACTACATATATATCCCTTAGAAAACACTAATTTTACCATTAATGCTCCGGACAGCTTTCATAAGATAAATCAGTTATTCAACTTGCCACTGCAGTGGCAGGGAAATCCCTGATGTATCCTAGCATTCCTTCTGGCATTCTGTTTATTCATACTCCTGTAGAAAATGTCACATATAATACCTTGCTTTTATCAAGTCCTATTTTAAAATGAATTACAGTAACTCATATAATGTTTACTTGAGCTCTAGATCCATCACTCTATCTTATTATGCAGAAAAGATGACTTGTATAAATTACCCTCATCATACAGCTGTTAAAAGATTATAAAATCAAGGAGAAAAATTGTAAGTTCAACCACAAGAGCTATATTACAGAGTACTACAGGCCCTTTATTTATGATTGGCACTAATTCTGCCAGGATGGTGGGCAGATATGAGTAGCCATGGATGCAAAGCCTCATCTACTCATCCTTACAAGTGGTTATTGTGGAAAAGAAGGGTCGATGATATGGTGGGAAGCACTAGGGAGCTCTTTTTCTGCTTCTTGTCTGTCAATGCTGGGACATGGAAGGTTTTGCCTCCTCTTGGAGATGCCCTGGTGACAACCAGGTCCCCTCATCCCAGCAGTGCCTTGGGGATGGTTCCTGTCCCAGGACTGTATGCAGTATTAAAGGCAGTGGGAAAAAAATGTGCATAATCAAATTATTCCTGGGCTACCCTTTACCTCCAAAATAGAATAAAAGTTTGGAAAAACCTAGTACAGTTGGAGGCCTGCTCTTTGCTTGTGCCAATGTAAGTAAGGTAAAAGTCAAGCCCTAACACTATAAATTCAGAAATCTAAAAGTAAAAAGAGATGGACAAATAATCAAATTACAGTATTACATTACAAGCATGCAGCAATAAAAAGAAAGGAACTCCACAGCAATGTTGTACATGGAACGTATTTGCCAAACCTGTATCAATAATGTCCTTGAAGCCAAATTACAAAAGACAACAGGAATGGAAGGGAAAAAAAAAAAAAGAGAATACAAGGAAGAATCAAAAAAGCAGTCACAGCTGAATTGGCTGCCTTTAGGACTAAGCCCTGAAAGTCCACGACTCTGAGTGTGTGGGCATCTGTCTTTGTGTGTAAGAAATGTGCAGGAGAAAATACATGAAATGCAAGATTGCTCCATAAACTTTAACAAACAAATAAAGGCCTAATATAGTCTACCATCTAATATAGGTGACATGCTATATCAAAGAAGAACCAGGAAATATGTCATATATACATTTCAGAGTGTCCCCATTACCCAAGCAGAACACAAGTAAAAAATGTATACAGAGTTTTATCTTACCAAGGATAAAGAAAATTACAGGTTTTGAATTACATTTACAGAAGCAAAGCACTCCTGAGCTAATAAAAGAAATAACTAATTCTAACCTATCAACACAAAAGTGCTGAAATGTAAAAAAGTAGAATCACAGGAATGACTATGGAAATAATTATTTTAAATCAGACACACAACATACAACACATCATAAAACCATTAAATCCTAGATTAGGAATAGAAGAGAGAAGACTATAGGTAAATCAAAACACTTATGTATTTCTGTCATATTTCTGCATCTCATGAAGCCTATACACCAGCCCTGCTGTGCAGAAGATCTAGGAGAAGAGATGATAGGCATACATAAGTCATTGCATAAGAAATGAGCCTTTAATCTACATGTGATGATCTTAGAAACATTCAGTCTTTTTGACTAGTGTTCTTTTTAGTTTTACAAAATAGTGTCACAGCTATTCTGATATACCTTACATTAGTACAGGAGAAAAAAACTTGAAAAAATGCTCCTCTCAATCCCATATTCTGTCACAAAGCTATAAAAATAACCTACGTGGGACTAGTTAGCCCACACTGCAGCCACACTTTCATCTTCTTTCTCTTTGGGGAATGCCCCCATCACCTACTTCCAAATGCTACAGTTCCAAAGTCAGTCACCCTTCATTGTCTCTGTTGTTGGTAAAGGGAAACAGACACCCTAGGTGGTAATTCAGAGATCACAAGGCCCTTTTCTGAGCTGTCTTCCAGAGAGCACTTTTTCCCTTGACCACGGGGACAACTGAACATACGTTCCAGTACCTCAGTTGGATGGCGTGTACTGAAGGCTCATACCAAAGGCATGTACATTGTTCCAGAAGCAGTTTTGCAGTTTTCCCAGTTTTTGGACACAATGCACACCAAGTCCCACTACCTGACTTTGGGTAATGTCTATGTGTTACTTAGCAATTTAGATTTGAGCAAAGAAAGGTAAGAAGCTGCATTAAGTGCCTCCTCTGAGCCCTGACTAGACAGGACTATATAGTCCAGCTCCTTAATAACATGTTTAAGTCAAATGATCATTAAGTTAAAGGACAGCATGACTATCTGCATCTAAAGCAGAATGATAGATTCAGGGCCTTGCAGCTCTTATCTTTGGGACCTTCTGGTCAGTCTCTGATCATATATACTGACTTCTTATAACAAAAGCAAACTATCAAGAGCAGCAATGTAGAAATGATTGTCCAGTCAAACCTCTGACTGTGCTAACATGGTAGTCCTCCCTTCTTTTCTTTCAGCCTAGTTATCCTTGGTACAGCATTAACAAAGACAGACCTCACACCATCTTCAGTACAGCTGCATGGTTCTCTATTGCACAGGGAAGCCCAAGGAGCCTTAGGCTGTGGTACAGAAAATCTGCTGTTGGATTTAAATTATGTTTCCCTTTAATAAGGGGACAATAAATGATTGGTTCTGTATGCATTCCATGTTAAAAGGAAAGTGTTAGTAATTCTGCCTCTGTTTTTAACAAATGAGCACATGAACCTCTGACAAAGCAATTAAAAATTAATCCTTAGATTATTCCTTAGTGGTTGTTTTTCAGAGTATCCCTGTTTGACTGTGAACCTGTTTTCTGCAGCTGTTGTACACTGCAATATTACACTGGAAAAGGAATTCGCAGAAAATCTTGACAGCCCCCCACCACCATATCTTTGCTTTTAAGCTCTACTTATGCCTATAAAAAAGTAAAGAAAATATTTCATCTCCTAAAAAGAACAGCTGAATTTATGCCCATTATGGTCATTATTACTAACAATAGGACTACTCTTGGTATATCTTCTCATCACAAACTTTCAAAGCAGGGGTCAATAATCTCTCTGGGAGTTCATAAAATGCTGAAAAGCAAAACAACAAAATTACTCCATATAAATCAGCCTGATGCAGATGAAATCACATTCCATTTCAGAGAGAATACAAAACAATCCTACAATCTTCTGAATGTTGCTTTAATGTAGACTTCTTTCAAGAACTTTAGAAACTAGCATTCGAACAGTAATAGCCCATAGAACACTGTAAACAGCTTATTTTAGATAGAAATCGCATCAGTTCTAAAATAGGGTTCATGTACTGACCGGCAATCAAATGGGGTGAACAAACTGAGTAACGCTGTGGAAGTTTTCCCCTCTGGTTTCAGCTTTTTTACAGGATTAAGGTCTGGAAACTCAATTTGTTCTACTATTATATTATCTATAAAGGGTGGTCTCTTGCTAGTTGGCTCAGCATCATGACAAATCCTAGCACTTTAAAATACATCTATTTGATATCCAGAAGTTATTGGGAGAGAAAAAAAAAAAGAGAGAGAGAGAGAAAAAACAAAATCTACCTCGAATTAATCAAAGAAAAGTTTTTTGTTTTTTTTTTTTCCCATCATTACTTTCTGAAACAGTATGATTCAAATACTCTATATTATAAAAGGAACTTTCTTTGTTGTTGTGTTGTGAAGAATCCATTAATCATACTGAAAGGTAAAGAAATTGCATTTTTACTTTTGTAACGTTTTAATATGAGATTCTTTTATTAAGAAACATAGCTTAGGACACTATTTCTTAGAGATTGATCCTTCCTTACAAACTCAGAAAACTAGGTCCTAGTTCTCTGCCTGTCAGGCTCCCTGAGTGACCTCAGACAAGCTAGTTAATCTCTACTAACTCGTTTCTTTGGGAGCAGGAAACACTACAGACTCACACTTCATACAGCCCAGTGGCTGGTGATCTCAGCCTGCTCTTCTAGATCCTTTCCTAGCACCTGCTCCTACTCTGTGTCTTCTTTATCAATATAATCTTTATGTTGCAGGAGAGGATGGAGCTGTGAACTGCTCTAAGATGCAACAGTCAACAGCCGGTATGACTGCTGAGTACTGTGATTTGGTTCTGACACTCCAGTAAGGCACAGTGTGACAGAGGGTAGCCAAAATTACTGTGTTAAAATATGGACTGACTAAAGCATAAGAGAGTCTGGATAAGGAAACATCTTTGAAAAGGTAGTTTTTAAAGCTGTCTTTTCCTTAGCCTTTTTATCAGTAATACTTGAAAACATACTCAGCAGAGTTGGGGAAATAATTCACACTAAATAGATTTATTTAATGTATTTTTCCTTCCAGTGTTGTCTAGATTAGTAAAAAGGAACTACTGGTATATTAGAAATACTACTTTAATGACAGAATGGAAAAGCCAGCAAATGATACTGCCTCCTAGCCAGCTAGAAGTGGACTAAGTGCTAACAGCATCATTAGAGCTTCAGAAATCTCCGAACGATGCAACAAGAAGAGTGTGGGGTTGAGAGCAAGCCTGGCTGTTGATGAACAGAGGCAGGTAATTCTACCTCATGCTTCTCACATTTCTCTTTTCCACCCAACCTAAGGATCCTATAATTCCCTCATTTCAGCTGATAGCTAGCCTGCTGTTTTCTGGAACGACTTTCCATTGCTGCCCAGACCCCGTGCCTGCACACTTCTAGGCTCTCTGGAAGGAATTCTGCAAAGAAAAAACCCAGGAATTTCTGGTAAGGCAGCGAGGCCAAGTATGAGAGTCCAGAAGGTGTGTGATGGGGTGGAGGAAACGGGCTGAGAAGGAGACCCTCTTAACAAAAAGATGAGGGGTAGGGTTTAGCTCCACGTGGGCACTCTGCCTGTGAGATCATGGCAGGCTGAGGTGCAAGCTGTCACTGTACATTTATGGCATCCACTCTTGGACACTTCTGTGCAGCACTTGCTTGTTCTGCTGCTGTGCCATTAATTCTGGCTGGCAGTAGGAGGGAGAGAAAAACCTTAAAATAATTGCTATGAACATCATTTGCATTTAGGAGATCACACACTAAAGGTTATGCTGAGGTTTCCTGTAGAGATGTAGAGCAGAGAGCAGTAGTGCCCTGGCTCTCTGCAGTGTTCAGTGGCACTCAACCGCTTCCCGCAGGCTAGAGCCAGGAATGAACACTGCTTCCAATATTTATATACTCCTTTAAGTTCTTCTATATTTAGATACTGTTTTTATTTTGTCTGGCTGCTCCTGCAGCTTCTAAAAGTTTAGGAATTTGAATTCCTAACAGTCACAGGGAGTGTGAGGAATCAGCCTGTGAGGCCCAATGAGATGCAGGAGCAGTTTAGAAGCCTGGTGAGCTTCTGCTTCCACCACATGCTGGTGGCAGACAGGAGAGCCACAGCCCCTTCGTGCCATTTCTGTATTTGGGACCCTACATGCACACATCCCATGTTCCTTCTCATTACAGCAGCCCACCCATAAACTTTTCTCAATTTGAAGAAGATGGCCCTGAGTTGACTGTGACATTGGTACTTAACATACCCTAGCAGCTGCAGGCAACTTCTCCATTCATCTTAGGCACTTTTGTCCCTTTCTTAATAAGCATAATTAAACCTTAGCCCACTGCTTTGAGACTGGCTGATCCGTACACACTTAGCCTGTTACATACAGAAGTTAACAAGGTTCCTTTGTAATACAGAGCACACCAGGGAGAGAGATCGGGAAGCAGAACACCTTTCATTCCTACTTGGGTATGTTCTTAACCCAGCGATTTGTCACTGCTACCTAGGAGAGAAAAACAAACACAAAACTGCCAAGTGTATAATCCAAGTCCCAAAGCACTTGATGTGGAGACATTGCTGCTATTTTTAAAGTTGCAGTATATTTTGTCTTGCATGCCAAATTTAATACAGTCTACACTTTCTTGCTCTAGTCAGGTAAGAAATGCTTGAGGGAGGGCTTCTCTCACTAAGGACTACCAGTACCAGACACTGATTTCCAGCCCTGGAAACAGAGTAATGCTTTTGTGTTCAAAGGATCAGATCCTGCCTTACTCCATGAAGGACTTCTTACTGTCAACAGGCAGGGAAGGCTCTGATCATGGTGTTGTGCTGAGACCAATGTTTCTCATGTGTAAAGCTTTTAAGAGAAACTCAAGGATGAAGCCAAGTCACAGTCATAAAGTTTTAGTTGTGCTATGAAGACAAACGTCCCAAAATTCACAGCTGTTAAGATGAATCTTGCTTGCACTGCTTTCGTACTGATGTATCGCACTTGGCCTCTTACAGAGTTGGTCCTCTTTTATACTGGCATGGAATGAGTGTTAGACTTAGGATGTCTTCATAAAACTTAGCTGTAGATGGAAGCATGAATCAAACACCAGGACACTGCAAATAGTGAACAAAGCAGGACATTGCTAACTACAATAAAAATAAAGAAGTGTTTCAGATTATCCATCTATTTTCTGTAACTGATTTAGGCAAAGGCATTATCTGAACTCTGTTTTCACAGGTATTGTTTGCAATTGCTGCTTTTCTCTCTATCACAATGCTATCTTACCTCATTCTCCCTGATTGCAACTTTCCTAGGATCTGACCAATTTGACCAGCCCTATATTAAGAATAAGAATAAGGGTTTTCTGAAAAAGATTAGATCCAAATGTGAGGACTTCACTCTTCCTCGCTCCTCTCTGCTCTGTGTTCTCCTTTCCTAGAAGGCAACAGCCAACAGATCTGTTTTGATCCATTCAGATTTTGCTTTAATTTATTTCTTTTCATTTTAGTGGCCACATGAACCCAATCTTTCTTACTCATGATAACCATGTCTGAGGTAAAAGGAATACAGAGAGAAAGTAGCACTGACTAAGAAATAGACAGTCAAGGGCTTCAAGAAACATCTGCTTTAAAGGACCAGAAGAGAAAGACAAGGATGAGTACCAAATAGTTTAATATAAAACTAGAAAAATGGCATCTAAAGTAAGCTTCCTGTAATGCTCTATAACAATACAAAGGAAACATTCCCTGCAATTTTGAGCATTTTTCCCCCTATTGACCTTGTTCATAATCAATGAGCTGCAGACATACAGGTATTTCTGAGTGAAAGAGCAAATCAGAAAAAAAGTCACCTGTTAGTATTATATCATGTCACTAATGCTGGAGGTTAAAAAAACTCAAGTGGAGTCTACTAATTGCAGTTAATGAGATATCACACTCTAGGTGTCACAGCATGATCTTGGCATTTAATATTCCTTGACTTTGCTCCCCATATTGTGGGCTATTAGCATGGAACTAAAGCAATGTCCTAACATTGTGGCTATAACATGGAAATATTAAATAGGAAAATGTAACTTGAACTTAATGGAATATGTTCAGCACTTAAGACCTTTCAGGTACAGTAAAAATAGAGTACAGTCAAACTGTTGAATGTATATAGGCTATCATGCAGCTGCCTTCTCTTAGGAATACTGTGAGACCTATTATTCCTCCATGGTGAAAACCTCCATGATATTTTGACATTACCATAGCCGGTCCTAGCTATAACAAAGCAATAATTAGAGGAAAACACTTGAAATTTATGAATTCCCTGAAACTGCAACTCAGCTTTCGTATTTGAGTGATGTGCAGGCAGATATTTGATCCAATTTGTCTTCTATTTGAAATGTTTTCACCTCTGCCCATTTCCAGGAACTTCTGTGTAAGTTACTAGTGCAGGTGCCAAGTGGCAGATAGGTCTATGTTGTAATCAGGAGCAAGGAGAGTCCTATGCGAGCCCATCTGCTTTGTGCCAATGTTACAGTGGAGATGCAGCAGTATGGACTTTAGCATAGGCTGTATAAGAGTGCCTGGGACCCTGCATGTTTGCTTGGGTGGCTTGTTGCATTTAATGCCCTGTCGTAGTGCCTTCGCTCTTCCCAGAACTGAATCTGGCTTCGCAAAACCTGTCGTGGGTATGTAAATACCTCTGCAATGCTACTTCTGCCTTTGCAGGGCAGACCTAGCCTGGACCACCATGGACTGCTGGAGGCCTCCAATTCCACATGGAAAAAAGTTTATTCTGAAACACCTATAAAGAACATGGAAAGAACTCCTGTTTCTAGTCGGATGTGATGCTGCTAAAGACTCATTGGACATGGTAGTTCTTTTGCGTGTAAACGCAAAATTTTCTTATCCCATCCCCAAGAGATGATCATCGTTGTAGTACTATAGCACCAGCCTCAAAAGGAACACTCTGCAGAGGTATGTCCATCTTGAGGCTCCCCTGTCTGCCTGGCCTGTAAAGAATCTTAAATTTTCTCAAGATAATTGCTCATCATCTCAACAGCTACTGAGGAGTAAATGAAAATAGCCATAGCATGAAACAACAACAAAAAAAATCATTAAATTGCTAAAACAAAATGCCATCATTGCTGTGATAACAAAAGGTTTCAAGTGCATTATTGTTGCTTCTCTATACACTTGAGGGCTGGCTACTGGGTCAGATGGTGCAACAGTCCATGTAATCTCCTGAATGGAAAAAAATTAGGCTCAAAGTGCCAAATAGACGCCCACAACATAGTATCAGGTAAAACAAACACATTCCTCCTATCCCCCCTCCCCAAATGTTAGAGAAATAGAGAGAAATTCCAGTCATTTCTCATTACTGTGAAGGTCAGCCTAGCTGGGAAAATTGTTTCTGCTTTACAATTCCCCAAACTGTAGAAAGCAGTTAGAGTTCTGGACAAAAACTAATGTTGCATTCAAAGGGAAAAGAGGCTGATATGGCATTGCTGCAGTAATAAGAGAATTTTTTACTCTTTCCACTTCCCTGTGAACCTAATCAACTGTGACATGAGAAAATATACTGGGCTCACCCAGCCAGAATCTGACTGCCACCTGAAAATGTCCTCAATATTCCACTGTTTGGGACTTTACAATGATCCTTCCGACATCAATTTTGTACATGTACATCAAAATGCCATTAGAAATGCTTACAAACACCTCCTGCTCACAGGCCTGCACTCAGACTCCAATCGAAGCCAGGCTGTAAAGACTCCCTAGTGGTTGACTAAAGGTTTCTTTCGATTACTCATATGAAAGCATTTGGTTATGGAAAGGCATCTTGGGGGAGCCTGGGGGATCTAAAGATCTCCCCCCTGACCTCCCTTGTAAGCACACTTGAATGTCATTAGGAGCAATATATATTGAAGGTACTTTAAAACCTGCCTTTAACATTTAATTAATATCTGTTGACTTATTAAGTTTCCTCATTGTCCTTGAGATTCAACAAATAAGCCATACCTTTCCAGGGTTGCAAATATGTGTCAGGGACTGGGAAGGTGAACTGGAAGGAGAAAATGAGGATACATGGTATATCTATCCTATCACAGTTACATGGATGTGTATGTTCCTGCCTTCATATACATGAACTAACACACACCTACACCACATACATAATGCAGCTGTAAATTAATTGAGCCTGGATAAATACTTGGCATATTTACTGCATTTCTTAGTGACACTTATTATTTCTCACTGATGAAAAGCTCAATAAATCTAATGAAACTGAACACAATGATATTATCACCCTGGTTTGTTTTTTTTTTTTTCTGCTTGTTTGTGTGGGTTTTGTTTGTTTTTTTTTTTTTTTTCTAATATTTACAGGAAATATTACAAGTGTTTGACATATAAATTGAGCATTTGACTGACTTTAATAACCATGTGATCAATAAGAAGTGATATTTTTATAGTCTAAGTTCAATATTTAAAGGACCATGGGCCATGGATCTTTATCAAGGCACTATGGCCAAAACTTTATTTTCAAAACAAGTAATTCCTCTTGGTTTTTTAAGTCTATATTTACCTAATATCATTAAAAGTCAAATTTTGTTTATAAAGTTGCATAATGCAGAAAACCATTTAGATATTTAAGGATTTATTTTAACTGTACTTTCTAGAAACATCTCAACACTTCCTCATATTAAAATTAGTGTTGAGTGATAGGAAGTCACTCAATACCTACATTAAAGTTTATTCTTTATTCTCAAAAAATACACTTCTTTTTTTTTTTTTTTTTTAAATTCTGATCAACATCTATCATATGTATGCTCCCTAAGTATCTTATACTGATCTTTCTGTAACAATTACTTTTAAAAAATGTTACCCCTTAAAACAGCTTAGGAAACATAATTTCTTTTTGCATGATTTCAAAATGAAAATCAGCCAGACACAATCCAAACTCCAGGCAGCCCTCCCAGGAAAAGCACTGCTCATGCTATGCTCAAGTGGCAGCTCTCCCAGCCAAAGAACTGAGAGAATATCATGTAACCTGTACATTCATCCCCTTTTCTTCCCAGAGGAAACAAAGCCAAACCAGTCTTAGCTTACATCTGGAATATTTACAATATTCCTTGTGGGCTTGTCTAGCACTTACAGAAATGAATTTGAATTAATTTAATTCAGATTTTCAGCAGACAATTCTCGAACAGAAAAGAGGTATGTACTTCCACATAGTAAATTACAGCTCATGACTTTTTTCCACTGTTAGAATTGCTTCCTTTGTAAAAGTTACCACAAGCACTGGGACAAGCAGGAGGATAGGTTCTCTTTCTGATGAACTGTGATGAACAGTGAATTGTTTATATTCCAAGATGGAAAACTAAAAGCCCTCAAGCCTTCATTATTCTGACAAATCAGATCCCTCACCAGCATGTGGAGACCCTGGGTGAATCCTCACGTCTGAATCAGGGGCAGTGAAAAGCTTGAACTTGAGGCTAAGATACTATTTCATGAGATGATTTCACCAGATGATGTCTCCAGATGCCATGAACAGACTTGCCTTTCAGTGCATCCACAGTTTTTGACTAAACCTAATGAAAAAGAAGTCTTGAGATGTCCAGCTGTTTAAAAGAAGGTTGCTAGGCATTTAGCAAAGGAACATGTTGTAGGAAAATGAGGGCGGTTATCACCCTGATGATTATAAACCTCAGTTCTTGAGGTAAATCTCTTTTGCTTAGTGCTGGAACATTTCACTGGCATGGCTGACTTCATTTCGCAGGGCAAACCCTGGTCTGTCAGCTGTCAGAAGGGGGAAGTGCACTGATCTTTTCTTTCTCCTCCTCAGATCATTACCCCTGTTGCCTTGATGTGTTGAATTGCCCCCTGGAAAATTTAAAAACAGCACCTTAATGTGAACAGTATATTCAACAGTGTGTAGCTTTCCACAGTTTACTGGAAAAATGTCAGATTCAGCTTTCCTAAGCACCAGGTAGTATTTCTGAAGCCCATGGCAATTTTCAGGATTGAGGATTAGTTTAAAATACTTAGTTACATTTATTTTGCAAATAAGTTTACAAAATTTTGATGGGAAAATCTATTAAATGATTATAATCCAATAGGAATTGAAAATTTTTGAAAAGTGGTGGGCATTTTGATTGTGTTTAGAATTCTCTCACTACATGAGCTCCCAAAGAAAGTGTTCTGGTAGTACTGAAAGTCTTCAGTTTTTGGGCTCCTCATTCTGAAGTGAATTTCTCAAATGGCATAAGGGTGCATTTGGTAAAGTAAAATGGATGAAATCAGATCTCATAGTTTTATTTCATCCATGTAAAACTTTATCAGCTACCCTGTTTTTCTTGTGTCTATTTCTGGTTTGGAGTCAAGTATTTCCTGGGATCATGGAATACCCTTGGGTATGACTTTTGCCTAACCCTAGTAGTAAGACTTTTGCCTGTGAAGAAAAAAAAAACCAAACCAAAACAACAAATACAACATGTCCAGAAAACAATCTGCAAATTCTGATATTTGTTGCTCAGATGAGTGGCAAGTTCTATCTGAAAATAGGGTAACTATTTTGGACAGTCCCAGAAAACAGGCCAGCATCTCTATGGTCTTCAGACTTCCAAGTGAGGCTATAACTAAGACTGTGACCTTTTTGTGATCTGGAGTAAAAGATACTGTTAACCCAGAGAATCCGATGAAGACTTTAAAAAACACACAGTGAAGATGAGGCTTGCATGTCCTTATTGATTCAGGAGGGTAAATGGAGTTGATGTATAAAAGTGTTGAGCATTTTATGGTCCTGTTTAGGTTGATGCTTGTCAAAGATTATAAAGCCAGAGAGCTGGGAGACATTTCTCTGTTTCACTAGGTGGTTTGAGGTTTCTTTGTAGTTTTTCCATATAAATGAAGGCTATGCAAGCCATGGTTACCATGAAATAGGTACATACTATGTAGTGCAAAATGGCAGTAATGACTTTTTTATAAGTAATGGTCCCACCAAAGGCATCTCAGATGTATATGCTGACACTTCTAACCACTATCCTCATTTTTATTTTGTGAATAATTGCTCTTTCTGTATGTGACTGCTTCTTTTTCTGCTGATTCCATTCCCCTTTTGACCTGCAGACCCCTCAGATAAATATCCCAGGGACATCCTCTTTGTGTTCCAAGACATAGGGTAGTTTAATGACTTGAGAAAGTGTCTGTTTCAGCCTTTAAATAATTTACATGTTAACATGCTTTCCCCAGTAAACTATGGTAATCTTCCCTCTAGAAATAACAGGTAAACCCTTCTTGTAACTTCTACTTTATACAACACTACAATTAGAAAACCAAGGAAATATCATATGCTTGGCAGGATCAATAAACTTTGGGAGGCACAACCATCTCCATAAAAGAAAGAATTATGGTCTTTTGTTAACAGGCAACATAAAACTTATCACTATGCTTCATTCAGGTATGCAGGAAAAGCAAACAAATATTAAAAAGCAGACTTCTAACCTGCCCACCTCTCTTAGGTAATTGAGCTTGGGACTCACAAGCAACAGCACAAGCCACAGGGCAAAGCACATGTAGAGTTGCCTTCAAAAGACTTTTATTTTTCTTTTATTTGCTCACTTAGACTCTGAATAGAAGCTTCCTATGGGTCAGACCTAGCTCACAGACCATCAGTTGCATAGCTTTGATGCAAATGTGCTTCTCTGCCTCTTCTAATCTCATTGCTGGACCAATGACTGATGGTCTACATATGAGGCAATGTACTTTTCCTACTATTTTCCCTAGTGTGTTTTTACCAATGTAATCCTTAGGATCATTAAACCAGTGTAAATATGAATTGCTTAGAGGACTTATAAAGTACTTATTATAACATTTCTTAATGATGATATATTACTATGCCTATCTGTGAAGTTATACATTTAAGAGCTCAGTAACTCAGATTAACACAGGATATTGTGTGAACCTGGCTGGCTTGGTCTGAATTTTGGCATCTGCAAATTGTCAATTTCCTATGATATAACCTACATACACAAGCGAGATTTTTCTAAGAAATCCAAGGGTTGATATCCTTAGTTTTGCTCCTTTGAGGGCTGAGTAATAATTTCTACAGTTTGCATCAATGGGAGTGACTCAACTCTTCTGAAAATTAAATCAACGCTTATTCAAGAGACTAGCATTAGACTTTTGCACAGTATTATTTAATTTTAACTTGTCTACACTCCCTTTGTCCAAAGGCTAATAGAATATAATTACACTAGGCTAGGAAAAATTTGATAATGTTGTAGGCAACCTTGCATTCAAAAATCCCTATTGTCACTTTTCCCTGATAACTCTGTCAGTGACATATTATTGTATCTCTCAGTCATAATCAAGTGAGATGAAAATTATTCTGAAAAGTAAATGTATGAGGAAGCAACAGGAGGTACACATCAACACAAAGGACGCACATGGTGAACGTACTAAAGCAAAGAACTTCATTGCCTGCTATCATAACCATTGGTTTAAGCCTCTTTTCCTAGATGTCAAAGGATGTTTTAAATTAGCTTCAACTATTGCATGACCAGGCTCAATTAAGAGATGGTTTCTGCTGGACCTCAGCATGTTGAGTAGTGCAAACCCTGGGAAAAGTGTAATGGAAAGAAAATGGATGGAAATGGGAACACATTTGCTACTACAGTTTTATCATCTCCTCATTCTCAACTCTTGGTGCAGTCAAATATCTTTATGTCCACTTCTGAACAAGATTTAGGCTCCAGTAACATCACACAAAGGTATATGACGAGCCTATTTAACCAGCACAACACTTCTACACAAATTTAAAAGCATCGATACACGAAGATATGAACCTTTCACTGTCAATCCTCTACAACAAAATGGTGGTTACAGTGGGATAATTTCTGTATATATATATAAGCCCTCCATAAATACTTTACTATTCATCTGTTTCATGGCGTGGATTAAAGTTTGAGAAGCTTCCCGCTCTTTTTGAAAAATTAATGTGAACATTTTGGAAAAAAAGAAAACACACATAAAGACCATTAAAATTCTGACCTTCCAGCCCCAGGAGTCAATCTTATACATTTGTAGTTAAGTACGTTAGCAACTCTCAGCTGTTTTCCATTGCCTAAAACCTACTGACACTGCTACAGGTTAAGACTGAGTTCTAAAGCTGCTTCTCTTACTAGTGCATGCTTGCTTTTCAACATTTTAAAGTGAAGATGTGAACAAACCTTTGAAAAGTGACTGAATATTTCAATGTCAATATATTTTGCATGTAAAATATAAAAATCTTTGTGTGTTGCATTTGAAATCTGATAAATATTTATTATCAATGCTGTTTGCTTTTAATCTGTTCAGGATATCATTCCTCCAGCTCTTTAGTACTTAAACAAAAATGGCATTTACATTACAATATTGCTTGCCAACAATCTCATTTTCTGGTTTAGTCAGCAGCCTTCATGCTTGATTAGTCTTTAATTATACAAATACCTACATATTAAAAAAGTTTTCTTTTTTCCATACTTTGAGCATGTAATTATTTTCTCTTGCATGCAATAACCTTTAATTTTAGGATTAAGCAACTGATTCTCTTTAGTATGGATGGATTTTTTCAAGTGTTAAAGCAAATTTGGTTATTGTATTACGAGTAGGAAAATTAACTTTAGGAAAACCTTTCATTAGTGCATTTGACAGCACACTGAGCAGCTGACAGAAACTTCAAAATATTCAATACACTTGAAAACAAAATGGATACCAATTCTGTGTCCTCTGAAGTCAACAGCAATACTACTCTGAATTCAGCAAGAGACTGACTGGGGCTATGCAATTCCTCTTGAATATTCTTTGCTTTTGTAGTATTGGTGTCTTTTGTAGGATTAGTGTTATAGCAGCACCTAAAAGCCCAATGCAAGATCAAGGCCTCATTGCATTATACCAAAAAACTGTAAAAGTTTGCAGTCTAAAGAGATCAAACAATGGTGGGAGAATCAACAAAAGAACAGAAAGACAAAGTGATGTGCCAGACAGTGACAAAGTTGTAACTGCAGGCTGGTGCTCCTGACTCTAGCAACCCATTTACTAGAGCACTTTGCTTTCTGATGCAAATTATTTTTCAAAAGTGAAGTCAGTAAGCAAAAGCATAACTTGATAAGGAGATTAGAGATAAATATGAAGATTGTATGTGGCAGTAAAAGAAACTCCCTCACCTCCTGTACCCTCCTTTCCCTGCAGTTTTCACTCAGCTTTCGCATGGGCTGCCAACATTGGGTCTACAGGACTGACATATGTTATCTCTATACCTGCTTGTACATTCAAAGTACCAGTGATTTGCCCCTAGACATACTCTTTGAATGTCTATAGGGAAAACATCAAGGATTTTCAGAATGGCTTGGTTTTCTCAAGTTTTGTTTATTTTTATATTTGTTTTACATGAACTGAAAATTCTGTCAGACACATTTTCATTGCATGGAGAACATGTTTCAGAGTCAGAAGACAGTTAAAAAAAAAAAAAAAAAAAAAGGAAGCTGTAATTCTATAAAGCTGGGGAGTGAGAAGAGCGGGAAACCTTCCTAATGGCATATTGAGCTTGCTCCTGTCTCATTTGAGAGCTATGAGAAACCTCCTGCCAACTTCCCCGATAGTAGTGTTAGGTCTCGTTATGAAATGAAAAGGTGCAGATAGAGGTAGGATGGAAATGCACACAGCATCTTATTCCAGAGTGGTGACCGGTGATACAATTTCAGCTATTTGCAATGCCAATCTTTCTGAGTTTTTTGCGTCTCCCTCCCAGTGGAAAAGGTCAGTATGAATAAAGGCACTGTGAATAACAAAGACCTTGCTTTTCTCCCCTCTCCTCCTTCCAAGATTTGCCTTTTCCTCCCTAAAACCAGGCCCCATCCCTGAGGAATTCTACACCCTCAGACAAATCCTAGGAATGAGATTGACCTCTTACTTGCCCCTTCCTGGACCTTGATCCCAGTAAAGCCTTAGTCCTTCCTATTCCATCTTCCTTCCTACTCCACAGCCCACAGAGCACCTATGTTGGCAGCTCTACTTAGCACTCTCTGAGGTGTCCCCCAACCCCCTGAGGGAAGGTCAAGAGGAGACAAGCCTTTACCAGCTCCCATTCTGTTGCAGATGAAGTGACCACAAAGATAGCATTGTCCAAACAGGAGAGAAAGATGAGACAGAGACAGCACTCCAGCTGGGTTTGGCTATCCAGCAGGCTGAAAATGGGATTATAAAAGGTTACTGTGGTGCAAATCGTAAGAGCATTAGCAACTAACAATTTTATATGACCTGTTAACGCATTCATTCAGAATAATCTTTTGATATCAATTTATTGGCCATCACAACTACAGAGTACTACTCTGTAATGTGACTGGGACTGTATTTTAGGGTTTTCTTTATGTCATCTCTATTTCTGCTTTGAGCCTAGGATCTTCCCAGGTCTGACTGCTTCCCTGATGCTTTTTACAAGCATGTGAGTATTTCTTAACAGGTACAAGAAGATATTGCAGCGGTGATTACTGCTTTAAAGAACCTCAGCTCCTTTAAGCATCAAAACACACCATCATCATTCCTTTAGTAAAAGGATAATCCTAGCAATATATGATGTGCTATTTTCATACATCAGTACTTCTCTTCTGGAAACTCAGCTTTGCCTTCCAATCTCTTTCACAAACATAATCTAGCTTGGTTCTCCAGCTGGAATCCTCACAGGATATTTGGTCATGTCTAAACTATCAGGAATAAGTCAAACCCCTGTCCTGCAGGAAATTCCCCTAATTTCAGATGTAATTTCTGATGCAAGTGCAGCGGAAAGATGGAATATTGAAATGTTTCAGCAAACAAAAACTTGCATTTGGAAATGATGAAGTATTTCAGCAGATTTCATATCATCACCATGAATAAAAATGTCTTCAATTACTTTTGTTAAATCATTATGTAATAAATTGTTTATATATGACTTCAGCTGATTTTAAACAAAAACTATCCTCAGTTTTTAACATGTCCCTGGCTAAAATAGAAAATTAAAATTAAATTTTGGGATGAAGAGAAACCAACTTGCATCATTACTGGAAAAGAAAAATCACTTAGAAAATTCCTCATCAGTTTTTTTTTTTTACGAGATTCACAGTGCTCATCTACTTTCTTGTTTTCTTTCCTTTGCTTCATTTCCTTCTCTGTTGGTGGCAAATATCTTAATTTCTTGACTTTGTCCCAGATCAGAGGCTAAAAGTACAGTGGTGCTACAAGATAGGTTGTCCTAAAAATCTTTCAAACCTTGCTGGTGGAATGAATACTAGGAAACTTGCTGAAGACTTCTCTTCCAGATGAAAATTTTATGGTGGACCCCCTTAAGACCCACAACTTATCTCCTTCTAACATGGATTTACCCAATGATCTGTAAATTGTTGGGGTTTGGTTTTTTGTTTTTTGTTTGTTTGTTTGGGTTTTGGGGGGTTTTGTTTGTTTGCTTTGGTGTGGGGTTTTTTTTTTTTTTTTTTTGGTGTTTGTTTGGTTGGTTTTTTAAATAATAATAATAAAAAAGTGCCTATAGTAGAGTGCAGTATATTACAAGTATATAGTTTAAAAATAAATTTTAGGATCACCACATCTATAAGATATCAAGTCTGACTGTTGATTTCCCACCTACTAGGAAATGTCTTCTCACATGCTGCTATACACCCATTAGCTTAAACGATCCTAATTTCCTCATATCCTAACTCACTAGGCTCTCTTAGAGATAGACATCTTGACTTGCGCCCGAGGTGGTAGCTTCTGACCTTCTTATTTTCCAATTTCCACATAATTAATTGTTAGTTGCTTCAAACAAAAGTAGAATGTTGGTGGAGAAAGGGGAAAAATGAAACAAGAAGGACTTGGAAAGCTCATGTTTCCAGTGAGACCCATTGGATAAAAGCATATTTTTTTGTTTTGCCTAATTTGTTTCTTGTTGCAGTACTAAGGTCAGAATAAGTGAAGAGAATGAATGGAATAAACGTCCTGATGGGCTGCCCGAAGCTGCCTGGTGTTACGGATCAGCGTAAAACCAGCTCTCTTTCCTCTGCCTGGGCCGATGTAACTCACTGGAGTGGCAAATTACATCAGACCTACAGCTGTAACCCGACATTATGATTAATTTGATCAGTAATTTCTCCTGTTTTTCATTTTAATCGGTGTGACTATTCTGCTGTGGCAGGTCTTTCAGATCTAATTAAGATAAATTTCAGAGTAAAAGACTTGGCAGAATTTTCGAGTCAAATCCGAGCGTCAAGTGTGAAGACCTGCAGCACCAGTCAATCAATTTCCAGTAAAGACGGCAGGCTGTAACTCAGCAATCAAGCCATTAACACTTAAGCAAATTTCATAATCTCTGGGCCTGTGCTTAGTCACTCTCTCAAAACATTCTGGCTACCAAGAAAAAAAGAGAAAGTTGTTTTTTTTCAAACATCTGCCCAAAACTGCATCTTCTAAGACTACCAACAGAATCCACAAATGAACACTCTGATAGATCGCAGGAATACTGCTGAAATGGGCTTGATGTTACATTTAAAAATGTCTGGAGTGGCCTTTTTTTGTCCCTTTTTAATTTTTTTTTTTAGGCAGTACCTAGAAGCAACCTCTTTTAGGTGATTATTTGTACAAGGAGCCTTGACTGATATAACATCAGGGCTATATATCAGGGCTTCCAGAATATTGCTCCTCAGGCAGATTCAACAAGCCCACTAGATTCTCTGTGTTCACTTGGTCCACTTGCACCCAAAGAGAAGAAATTTTTTCTTGCAGAACTAGAAACCTGTGATGAATTTATTTTTTTTTTTTTAGTCTTTATTACAAAGAAGTGAAGGTTAAGAAAATAGGGGGAAAATAAAGTAATGTTTTGTGATATTCTCTATTTCTCTGAAAATTTTTGGAAATATGAGTGAAAAGAGAAATTAAGAGAAATAAATGCTAGCAAAACACATCCACTGGACTAAAAAAAGTATCTGAGGGGCTGTGTCAATGTTTTCTGTCCCTAAGATGTTCAAGGGTCCTCCTCTCTGCCTAGACAGGCTTTGCAGCTAGAAGACCTTATGGGATATGGACCCTTTCTCAGATTTGTCCTGGGAGGACATTATTTATTAATTTCCCCATTTATTAAATACTTCCGTTGCTTTAGAGAGATTATTAAATGCTCCCATTTCAGAAGCCAGAGCTTACCGGGCAAACAGCTTCACTTTCTTCTCCTTCAGAGAATACTTTAGCAAATGGTTTCCTATGTTAGCCTCAGCTTCTGCCCCTCAGGTGCTAATAATGCCAGTTGTTTTGCTAAAAGATTAATTTCCTTTGCTTTAAATGTGAGTCAGACATCAGTACTCCTTGTGCTTCTGAAAATAGCAACACCTGCAGAGTATACTCAGATGGACCACGCAAGCAGTGCTCCAATTGAGAGAAGGTTACCTCAGGGAATAAAGAGACTTGCTTATAAAGTCTCTTTGAGAACCCATAAACATCTCTATCCTCTGTTGAAATGGAATACTAAATAGCTTTACAATGTGAAGTCCCAATGCCTGAAAAACCCAAAAAAGCATTGAACTTCTGGGGAGAAGGAAGACAGCTGAGAAGATCTGAAACTCTACTCAATCCTGGGAACGGGTGCAATCATACATATAACTGAAGCTAGTCTTTCTGTGGAAATGATGCTCATACATCACCAGGTAGACATGAAGACCAGTAGCCTTCAAACAAGGCAGCTGTGCCAGGAAATGCAGCTTGCATGTCTCTGCACTGTGCACTGGAGCAAAGGAGAATGGTACAGCACAGCGCAGAGACACCTGAGTGTCCACCTAAGACAAACTGCCATGTTGCCATAATGGAGTGGTCTAGCTGGTGGCAGGCCCAGAAGGGATGAGAAAGTTCATGGAAGTGCCCAGAAGAGGTGAAAGTAGAAGAAAGAAGGCCCTGGATTTCTCAAGCAATGTTTGAGTTTGTGAGCACTAATGTCTGCATGGTTCACATAACTACTGCAGTGGCAAAAGGAAAAGCATAAAACCAAAAGGAGGGTCCTGAATCACAGCAGCATTTGCAGTGGGTAATAAGAACGTGTGTGTGCATGCTGATGTACAAGCATGACTTTCTAGCTAGTGGTAGTAGCTAGAGGCAAGTACTTGCCTCTTCCACCCATGAAATTATCATCATTAGAATACTGTAAAAATACTCAGAAATTCCAAAACTGGCAGTAGAACAAGATGTTTAAATTTTTCTGCACGTGTTTGAAATGAACAGGGGGTGAAATATGCAAAATATTCTCAACAGTTCATGAAGCTCAGCAAAATGTATCTGACTGCAAGGGAGTTTCCATTCTATCAGTTTAGAGCTGAGACCTAGGACTTGCCAGCACCTTCTGGAAATCCACCTAAGCTCAGCACTTCAACAGGTGCACTCTAAGCAGGTGATGGGCATGAACCTTCCTGAACAAACATCTGCTGCACATGTCTCTATCACCTGTTGCTTTGTTATGTGCAGTATCTCACTCCCTATTGATTCCAAAAATAAGGACATTTTGGAAAATGCATTCAAAGCACTGCATTTGCTCACCATTTATAAAATATTTGTCAAACTGCTTACTGAGTAACTTGGGAATAGATCCAGACAGTCACACATTGCACAGTATCATGCTCAGGAAGAAGCCTAGATCGTTTTAGCAAAACAACAACAACAAAAACCTCAGCAGGATTACTGGTTTCATAATCTTGATCAAGTTTTCTTCATCTCAGGATTCACTAAGCATGAAAAAAATACAGCAGGTCTTGGATGTGAACAGATGAAAAGACAGCCATTGAGTATAGTCCTTGCAAACTTATCCTAGTTGCCTTCCTCAAACCAACATATTTAGTTGTTTCTTCTGTGTCTTAAATATATGTAAATTTATCAAAGTCCCAATAAACACTGAGTTTTCTTTAAATTAGATTTTCCTTAATGAGAAGCTAACCAGTGAAAGAGGCTGGGGGGGAAGGGGTGCTTTGGTTTTTGTGACTGTTTGAGCCTCAGGCATCTGTGTACACATTCTCCCTCATTTACAGCTGAGTGTTTCTGCCTTTTGCTTTTCTTTTCTCCTTTGTTATAAAACTGTTGAGGTTCCAAATACATTATTTAAGATTAGTATGAAAATTTAATCTGAAGGAGGTTCTGGTTTTGCTATCCTAGAGTTTGCTATTACTTGGAAGATTTTTCTGCTGTTGTCATCTCCTCACTTCCCTTCTTCCCTCCTTTTATTATTATTTTTTTCTCACTCATCATTCTCCACCAGCTGCAGTTACTGCAGGTAGGCTTCTATGACAAAAAGGTGCTACAGGAAAGAGTTCTGAAAATGGTCAGAATAATTTTACAGTGGGGCAATCCCTGGGGGATTTCCTGTTTGTCTGTTCCTATTCACACATGAACAGAACAGTAGAAATCATTGGGAATTCTTTTATTCCTCTAGTGCAGCTCTCCCTTTGTAGGTCTGGCTGTGGGCACGTTCATCTTATCCAAAACATACAGTGAGTGTCAGCACCAGAAGATAACCTCCATTCAGAGCCAGTTAAATACATGTTGCTAATCCAAAGCACCTTATTCTGGTAGTCAAGCAGAATAATTGGCTACTTAGTACCTGTCTCATCTGATTTTATGCAGCATATAATCAAGATCTTATGGCTCCAGAAATCTAACTGAATAGAAACTCTGTAAGAGGTGCTAACTATACTTTGAAGTTGCAACATGCTGACCATTCAAGAACCTGTACAGTTTACTGTGTAATAACATTAAACATGCACAGGAGAAACAGATTTGGAAAAGGGTATTTTCCCAGAAGTAAAGGTTTCAAAGTCCCAGATTTACACATGTATTGGGTCAGACTGAGATGGAGTTAATTTTCTCCATAGTAGCCCTTACAGTGCACTGCCTTGCACTGAGAGATAGAAAGGTGCTGATAACACCTGTGGTGGTTTGACCTTGGCTAGATGCCAGGTGCCTACCAAGCTGCTCTATTACTTCTCCCTCTCCTTTCAGCTAGACCAGGGAAAGAAAATAAGATGAAGCTCCTGGCTTAAGACAAAGGCAGTTTAATGAAAAGCAAAGCAAGGCTGTGTGCAAGCAAAAAAAAAAATAAAAAAATTGTTAAGCTGACATCATATGGTATAGAATATCCCTTTGGTCAATTTGGGTCAGCTGTCCCAGTTGTGTCCTCATCCCACTGTGGCGGGAAAGTTGTAAAGCTGTCCTTGGTGCTGTGTGAGCCCTGCCCAGCAGCAGCCACAACATGGATGTGTTATCAGCACCTTTCCAGCACAGCACTGGGAGGGCTGCTATGGGGAAAATTAACTCTGGCTCAGTCAGACCCAATATAACACATTAGGTAGGTTGTCTTTTGCCTATGGATTCTTTGTCTCAAACAACTGACAGAACTAAAATACGAATCAGGCTATGATTATCCATACAAGGAATTTCACCATTTAAAAATGAAGGCATGATATTCTTCCATCCTCTACCTGAATAAGTCTGCTTTGGAAAAGTCTCCTCTGGTTTGCTGTCTTTTGCCAATAAGTGGTGACCCTGGTTCTGCGGTGTTTTGCTTTTACTAGTGTAGATCTGGAGCATCACCACTGGTGTCAACACAGGCCCTGCAACCCAAACTGAGGTTTTTTCATCCTTCTACACAATCATTAAAGACTTACTGAAAATAATAGTTTCGTGGCTACCATCTAGCCCACTGAACTGAGTAAAGAATTGTGATAAAATTAGAGCAGAGTATTATAGAACAGTCTGACAAGAATAATTCTGAGACTTTTAGCTGCTGTATGCTGCACCCGTATTATTAATTTCTGATCAGCTAGCAAAAGTACCTCACCCAGGTATACCTAAGCAAGTCACTTTCATTTAATTTGCCTTCTGAAGGACATGACAGCATCTGTACATTTTGAGATGTAATTGCTGTTATCCTTCAGAGTTTTTTGAAACAAACACAATCATCCTCCTGAATTACTGACTTTCCATGACAATTTTTTGAGGTTGCATTGTTCTAAACTAATATCTTTCAGACAGATCCTGAATAATGTAAGAGGATAAAGCCCACATGAAAAAATCAAGAATTCAAAAATGAAATTTAAGCTGTCAAACTTTAACTTAGTTGATCTTTATTCCCTTAATATTCTTCAAACAAAACCCATTTCATTCTAGTTCATAAAGAACATTACCTTAGAGGCCATAATATCTCTGAATTTTGTTCTAGGTCGATTTTGAAGTCAAAGCGTTAGACATTTAAAAAATCCACATTCTAAGCAGCTATTATGCACTTGAAATAAGAACTGCTGCAAAATGTGTGCTCCCTCTTTTTTTAGTGTTTGGGGTTTGGTTTTGTTTGTTTGTTTTTGTTGCTGTTTTTTGTTTGTTTGTTTTTTTTATGTTTGTGCAGAATAAAACAATTTCAGAACTATTCCTCAAGCTAGATATATGAGGTTAAACCAGTTTTTCTCTGCAGGATTTAGAATGGAAAGGTAAATTTCATGGAGGAAATCTTATCACTGCTCTGCTTTAGAGAAGTACCCAAACACACCCTTCAACCATATATAAAGTGCAACAGCAGTTCCTCTGGAAATATGTCTGAGTGTCACTTGTTTGCATATTAAAGAGTCTCACGATTCTCAGCAATATGACAGAGCATGTTTCAAGTTCTTAAGTATTTCTCAGGGAAGCTTGAGAATTATTATGCTTACTGTAGAAATGGCTAGAAGGCCAAAGTAACCGTACAGGCATCACTAAGGAGAGGCCTGAAGTACTGTGCCAAATTCTGGATTCTCTTCCAGATGTCAGCAGAAGGCATATTTGTATCTGTGAACAAACTTCAGGTTTTCATGGTGTTTTATATGGTGAGGATCAGAGAGGAAAGAACATTCAAAATACTTAACCCCCAGTTTATTAGTAACTCTTTAATGCTGAGCCAGAGATGACAGCTAATGACTTCTAATTCCTTGACTGTTCTGAAAGTGTCCCACTCATGCAGCTGGCTTAGCAGTACTGGCTGAGCTCAGCCCAGTGGGAATGCCAGACCTCTCACAGTGGTCTTTCATTAACTCTAATCCCAGTTTCTAGAAGGTTTAGGGGATAACATTTGAACTGAAACTACCTGAGAGTACTTGGTTCCCTCCTTCCACTTCTGTTGAATCTGCCACATCCAGAGAGCCCTCAGAAGTGTCGTTGTGAGGATAAGCATGCTAAAGAGAGCCATGGTATCCCACGAAAACAATTATATTGGTACCTCCATTGCAAGGAATTATTGGGTTTACTTATTTTTATCGTATTGCTGCAAGTGAGGTGTGACGGTGGAGACCTAAGAGTAGCAAGTGCTTCTACTGGTCTGTACCTGTAGGTCACAGATAAGACTGGAAGTACACAGAATCAGTTGAGACTTACACTGCAACCAGAGGACAATGTTTTGGGTTGGAAGTGACCTTTCAAGGTCATGTAGTTCACCCCTCCCCTGCAGTAAGCAGGGACATCTTTAACTAGATCAGGTTGCTCAGAGCCCCATCCAACCTGACCTTGAATGTCTCCAGGCATGGGGCTTCTAACACCTCTCTGGGCAACTTGTGCCAGGGTTTCACCACTCTCATTGTAAAACATTTCTACCTTATATCTAGTGTGAACATCTCCTTTAGTTTGAAACCATCACCCCTTGTCCTGTTGCAAGAGGCCCTGCTAAAAAGACCATTCCCATCTTTCTTATACACCCCCTTTAAGTACTGAAAGGTTGCTTTTGTTGCTTTCATATTCAGTGTTAGTACACCTCTCTTGAAGCAGGTTCACTGAGATAATCCCATGTCCTCTATTCCCCAACTCTAATTTATGAGTGCATTTGCTTTGTCTGGAAAACTGGATGCATTTTGAGGCACAATATTTAGCAAGCAGTTTTAGCAATGTATAACATATACAGTTGGTGTGCATACATTACAGCTGTACCAAGACAATAAAATGTAGCAGAAGCTCCTCTGGAAATATTCCTGTCTCCATATGTCAATAATCTGCATACTAAAGAGTCCCAAGGCACTCACCAGCATGATAGACTGGGCATTAAATGGTGCCTAAGCAGCCCAAAAGACAATACACAGAAGAACCTCTAGAAACATTATGCTCTACTATAAGAAAAAGCTTAGGAAGCAAGGACACATCTCTTGCAGACTTTTAAGTCTATTATCCAAACCATTAAAAAATCAGATTTGATGCAATTTAGTTGAAGCTCAGATTAATGCAGGTTTAACTAGCCACATGGCAAACACAGCTTCTTGTAAACCAATTCCCTTAATTGTTTGAAAAGAGATTTTTTAATTATTAAGCTAATGCAGTTTAATTTCTGCAGGAAATGGAGCCAAATCCATCAGTGTGGATAAAACCTTTAAAGTGGGGTGTCAAAATTTAGAGAGTAAAGTGAATAGAGACTTTGATCATTTCTAAGTGCACTTTCACTGCCCAATGAAAGAGACTCCGCTCTCCTTACAGGATACTTGGTGTTTGTTCAGGATCACACTCGTGGGTAAAGTCAAAGCTGTTCTTGCAGAACGTGAATACAGCAAGACAGGTGTAGTGTAAGAATACCCAAGTATAAGAAATTAGGACCACTGGATCAGAGCTCTGCTGTTTCTGTCCAGGAATTCCAACACAGGTAGAGCCCAGCATCAGTGTGGGTGCCATAGCTGTCCTAATAAAAAAAAAAAATATTTGTGGCACTGAAGCGAGCATCTGGTAAAGGCATTAACTGGCATTCTTAGCTTTGGAGTCTCTACTGAGACTTTTAATGGAAGTATTTGACTCTTGGCAGGATAAACTGTTAGGATAAACTATTCAAGATAACCCATCCATCCCTTGCACGCATACATTTATTTTTATTTAGGGACAGTCAGGATCAACTGCTAATGAACAGCTAAATTTGCTGTCCTCATAATCTATCATAAAGGGTGACTGCTGGCCAAAAGCCATTTGTGAAGGTCACATGCTGAATCAATGGAAAAAAATAGATATTTTTCTATGGATTTCATGATATGGACTCTAAGAGCAAAAGATGTTTACTCTTCAGAAATTACTATCTTTAGTTATGCTCTTCTGGCTTATCAAGCCTTTTAGATATTCTAAGCTGCATGCCTATAAGGATTAACTAATACAAGGTGGAATTTCTGAGCCTGTATGGTCAGAAGCCTTCACTTCATTTTGTCTTGTGGTAGGAGAGTGTGCACTTTGTGTTGTTAGACCATTAGAGATTTGTACATTAAGTCCTACCTGCAATGGATTTGGTGAAGTAAGAGGAGATGGAAGGCCATGCCCTGGTGACTGGCTGGGTTTCTGAGGGGAGCTGGAGGACTGTGGGGCTGGAGGTGGTTGGCTCTGACTCTGGGACTGTGTTTGGTTCTGCTGTGGTGGCGCTGACGGCTGTGGCTGTGGCTGCTGCGTCTGCTGGGATGGCTGTGGAGTTTGTGCCTGCTGACCTTGCTGCTGTTGCTGGCTTTGCTGCTGCTGTTGCTGCTGTTGACCTTGTTGCTGCTGCTGTTGATGCTGGAGCTGCTGAAGATGCTGAAGCTGTTGAAGCTGGGAGTTCAGGGATGAGGTAGCTGTGAATTGAAGAGAGTGAAAGGAGTTATGTTTGTGTCAGTAGTATCTACTGTGTTAAAGATAATCTAGACAAAATTCTGTTTCTGTTACTTTCTATTATACACTGCCCACTGAGGTCAGCTGGCCTCAGACTTCAGGGTGTGGCAGGAAACACATTCCCACCAGTAATAGCCTGTGGTTCTGCCAGTGCAGTTCTGTGGTAAGAGCCAGACTTCACTGGAGGCAATAAAAAGCAAACCTTTGGAAGAGCTACAGCTCTGCCCTCACGACAGGTGTCAGAGCTGACCAGCAGCCTTTGCTCAGACAACCTTAGTAGTGAAGCCAATGAGAATTTTGCCTGTGAACAAGATGTCACTGTACACAGAACAGCTAGAACTCATAACATGAACTGGTGCTATTACATAAAGAAGAAAACCATAGTTGTTAAATAAAGGATGCTCTGAAAAGAGCTTTGTCATGTCTTTATACAGCAGCTCTCAGGAAATAAAACAATCATCTGTGAAATTTCTTGTGTGGTGCATAGTTTAGCAAAAATACCCAACAAAATGTATCTCTGACATTAGAACTGGTCCTTATCATTCACGTCTAAAAGCCATAAATTTCCTTTTGTGAAATAGTGTAGGTATTCTGGGCACTTGCACTGCTTGCTTACTTCTGGTAGTAAAGGTCCGTAATGCTTTCCTAGCATGTGTTCCAGACATCAAGCTTGGAAACTGGTAGCTCAAGCTGGAAACTTGATGGCACAGAGGAGCAAACTATTTCCCAGAAACACTTTCAGATTGACTAGGGCATTCATTAAATTCAGGAAGGCAAGAAGTGTGGCACAGGGGTGTCACTAAGAAAGAAGAGCTTTAAGTAGCCACCAGAACATCACAGGAGCCTGATGATTTCTGGGGTTATGCCCTGAATAAATCACCTGGGCTTGCAGCCTTACCCATTTTCTTCAGCATCTCAGGGATTGTGTTAGATGGCTATAAGATCCCAAGAGGAACGGCTTACAAGGTCATTGCACTATTTTGCACTCTGTATACTGCTTTACCAACACCACTTAGTATTCTAATTTCCATCAGCAGAAGCTAAATAAACTGGGAATGAATCAAATTTGTTATTTCTAAAATGGTATCAGATTTCATGACCAGAAACTCTGTTCACCAAGTTATTTGTGAATTGGCAGATAAAGCCAAATAATCTCCACTTTCTTTTCATGCTGACATCCCTGTTTCAGCTTTCTAGATGTCTACACCCTGGGGATGAACCTGAGGTCTTGGTATGACTTATGAAATCAATAAGCCATAAACTGGAATAAGCAAAAGGAAAAAGAAAAGAAAATGGAGAAAGATAAGGCAGAATGGGTAAGCCAGAAAAGGCTGTATGAAGGAAATGTAAAAGACTTGGTAGGAAGAGCTGTTTGTCATCCATACCTCACAGCTGCTCTAAATATTCTTTCACCAGAGCCTTTACAATAATTATAGTCACGTGTATATGACTTCAACAAAGAAGCTGAGTAACACAGAGGAGGAAGACTTGTTAACACTGGTATTTTTTCATCAGGAAAGTACTGATGAAATTTTTTCATTTCAGCATAAAATGGGGTGACCATCAGATGAAAAACATGCATGGTATCTCATGCAAAAGAAATCAGTCTGGAGAAGTAAGGGAACTCTCCCATCAATTCCACGATTAGAACTTGTACCTAAATACCCCAAAGCCAAGCGGGTAGTAAGTGGAAACATAGATCAAAGGCATATGAGAATGAAGAATGGAGAATACATGTATACAAGAAAGAAACAGCACAGACAAATACTAAAGCATGAAGCACCTTAGATGTCCAGGAATGCTACTCACCAATGCTGTCTGTAGGTATGTACACAGAGGCAGAAAGACACTTCCCATTCTCATGAGGAAAAGTTAATCTAGACCAGCTCTTTATCTTGTGAAAGCCATTTCCTCACCTGTGATAGCTTAGCAGTCTGGACAAACCACTGATAACCAGAACCAAGACTTCATACACAACAGGACTGTACTGATTCCACAGACTCCAATACAGAATTGAATGCAGTGATGCCCCAGAGAGGCTTAACTTCTAATCCACATGGATCATAGAGAGGAACAAGAGGTTATTTTATATCCTACATGCACAACTGGACAGGATGAGACAAAACTTCCTCTATAGCAAATGAGATACAGTGTTTTTTTCTTTTTTTTTTGGTACTGCAACAGCCCCCAAAGCCTTTTGCTCCCGCCGGTCACACTTAAAGGCCATGGTTTGGAAGAATGGACTTGTCAGAATACCGTATGTTACATGTAGAGCACTGGGCCATGTAGGGGACAGGCAAAGCATTTGAGGTGGAGGGGAAGACGTCTACTGAAACATTTATGGAGCACAGAACATGTTTGGCTCCTTGAGCTACACCTTCAGCTAGAACTTGGAAAATATGGCGAATAATAAAAAGAATGCTGAAAGGACCAAACTGAGATAATATAAGATAACCCAGGATGGAGGGATCAGTGTCATTCCGATAACATAGTGCAAAAATAGGTCAGTGCTAAATTTTTGTCAATAGTCTTGTGATTGAACTTACAGTATGCAAAACATATCTGTTGACAGAATATTAAAGATAAAAGCATCACTACTTCACTTCATAAAATGGTGACATACAAGACATGAGGAGAACAGTAAAGAAACCCAAAGTGCAAGATAAATGAAGTTGCTTCACAAACTAAAACAAATGAAGGTGTTGTTACAAATAAAGGTGGTGTTACATTCTATTGCCAAAAAAAATTATTGTTTTTGTATGTTTGCTGCGAGCAATCAGAAGACTAATGTTTAATAATTTTTAGTATTAGTGATCCCCACAGAGCATACAATTTTCTTTCAGGACGCTTTCATTGAAATGTCACCAAACAGTGATTCAAGTACCCTTGCAAAATTACAGTCTAAAGCACAGATTCACAGAAACAGTACTGATCTCTTTGGTTACCACTGGACAAAACCCACGTTTACTGAAATGTGGTTTTACTAAATGTACAAATCTACTTAAGAAAGAAAGATGATATTGCTGCAAACATCGGCATTTACTTTCTAGAACAGTTATTCTAATGGTGCAGGCCTGAGTTTCATTAACAAGTCATGCCTTTGGTCAATTGTTTAATTACATTTTTAAAAATGAAATCTTCACTAAACTTCCATTCTCCACAAGACCAATACTCTGTTTAATTGTTTAAATCAATTTGATTTACACATTCTTTCTTCTGACAATATATAAAACAAGGAATAGAATCAAGAGGAAAGAAAAAGGGGAAAACACGCCTCAAGAGAATTGGTTTTTTAACCTAAAATTTTGCAGGTTCAGGTCCTAAGGAGCACCTAATGTAACAGATTATGAATGGCCATCACCAACATACTTCTGTGCATTAACAGAAGTGAGCAGGTACAGTCAGGCAAGCTGACTTGTCCAGTGTATGAAGAGAGTTTGAAGGTGACTTGGGAAATATCAAGTCTGTAAATTCTGGTGGCATGCCCAGCACTCTCAGATAGTGGCTCGATATGGAGATTTTTTTCATTCCCCATCTAGTAGTAGAAAAGCTTTGCCTTCAGTACTGTTCAATACTTGAATGTTGGCAAATGCAGGAATATCATTATCAAGAGACCTAGCATTCACTTTTGTGTGGAAGATGATCCCTCAGGGAAAATTTTGGTGATGGAGAAAAAACTTAATGGAAATGTTTCCAAGTTCATTGCTCGTAACTGCACAAACTTATTCAAATAACTTCTTGTATTTTCATATAATTCCTTTAGAAAGCCTCTCTGAACCCTACTAACAGATCCATGTCCTTCTTATGTTGGGTGTCCCAGAGCTGAACACAGCACTGCAGGTGGAGTCTCACCAGAGCAAAGTAGAGGGGAAGAATCACCTCCCTTGAACTGCTGGTTACAATTCTCTTGATGCAGTCCAGGACATGGTGTCCTTCTGGGCTGCAAATGCACACTGCCTGATCATGATGAGCTTCTCACCACCCAACAGCCCCAAGTCCTTCTCCTCATGGCTGCTCTTAATCCTTTCTCCACCCAGCCTGTACTTGTGTTTGAGATTGCCCCAACACAGGTGCAGGACCTTGCACTTGGCCTTATTGAACTTCATGAGATTCACACAGGCCCACCTCTCAAGCCTGTCAAGGTTCCCCTGGATGGCATCCTTTCCCTCCAGCATGTTGACTGCACCATGCAACTTGGTGTCATCAACAAACTTGTTGAGGGTGCACTCAATCCCACTGACCATGTCATCGACAAAGATATAAACAGCACTGGTACCAATACCAATCCCTGAGGAACACCACTTGTCTCTGGTCAAGACAAGGCTTTCCTAAAGCTGTGGAATAATTGTACTGCAAAGGTGGATTTAGGGCTCTGGATCATGCCCACAGTCCGGTGTTCATGCTGCCTGACCGCACTGGCTCTCACAAAGTGTGTGCTATCCACAGCAGGGGTTGTGTCATATTATTGTTTGCAATCAAATCCAATCCAACTCCTAGAGCTTGCTTGCATAGCTCATCCATTATAAATCGTATACCTGTCTAGCATTTGTCACTTTCTGCAGAGCTTGGAGCCTGATGGAATTTCGGGTGATACAATAGTGCTATGTCTGCATGTATAAAAGATAACATACACTGCCTACCTCAGAGGAATCTTTTTATGACTTACTGGCTAACAGCTGGGTAAAACTGACATATTTAAGGGAGAAGTGCCTACTTCCATTCAGAGTTGCATTCAGAAATCAAAAAGGCTTGCAAAAAATTGCCAAAACTTCTTTCTGTGGTTAAAAAAGACATCATTTTAAAAGAGAGCTCATTAACTAAAAATGCATGCAAGCTATGAAAAACTACAAGGAAAATCCACAAAAGCTGTGTGACGTTTCAATATTCCTTAAGAAAAACACATACTGAATATACACCAAGTATTCAAGAAGACAGGAAGAACTAATACCTATGAAGAAAGAATGGCATGAAGGGTTTTCAAAGTCAAGTTTTAACTATAATTTCTTGGTTCCTGCAGTGCCATGGCAGACTTCCCAAGGGATCACCCCACGTTATATGATCCTACTTTAAGCGGATTATACTTAGCCACAGTATCAAAGCATTTACATTAGAATAAGAGATATGGAGTTAAGTGGTGCAAATGGATGGTCAAGAGGCAGCAAAAGCAAACTTTCTCATCTCCCAGGTCACCTATTTCTATACTTGTCATAGATCTCAGACTACTTTAAGGATGTAGAGAAAGTGATGATCTAAGGAACACACTCCTTGACATCCTTTGGGGGATACCTTAAGCACAATGCTGTAATGAATTTATAATATTTACCTAAAATGTGCCTTTTGATATTTACCTTCTGTCTTCAGTTCCTCTGATGGTTGCCTAAACAGGACACTGAAATGAAACTAATACGCCCCTCTGTGCAATGGGAAAAAAGCACCTTCGATGAAACCATGCTGGAAGAAGCAGCAGTCTGATCCATGATAGGGAGTGGTTGAATCTTTTTCTTAGTGGGGAAAACTGAAAAGTCTTTGTCTTCAAATCCCAATCCTGACTGTATTCACTGAAAGTAGCAGCAGCTGCTTCCTGCCTCTGGCTAATGCATAAGTATGGGAATGGCTCTGGTTAGATTTTAAGTAAAAATGTACATTTTAAAGTTTAATCACATTTCTCCAAAAAGCAAGGAACATAAGGAAGCCCATCAATGTTTATATAATGAAAACAATGTGAAGATTAGGACTCTCTTTTCACCTCTCATTCATAATATAAACTCAGATTCTTAAAACCTCTACAGTGCTTGGCAGAAGATCAAATTAATGTTCAGGGATTCAATTTGTATCTAGAATCTGCTCTTGTGGATAAGCTTCACATAATGTCTGATTTATTTTATTATTGTTTTGTGCATGTTTGTTTCTGTGTAAATAGGAAGAAGGGGTGAGAGGAATAAGAAACACTTTTAGCCTACAAACTATTGTGCTACTCTATCCTCCTATTTACATAATTGCATAGATGTTCTTCACCGCCTTGATACAATGTACAGCGGACTAAAAAGGAGAAAATCATACATTAAACCTCTTCCTATCTGACTGAGCACAGAACTTGGCTCTTGCCATTTCAAGGGCTTAATGCCTTTTTCCACTTCCCCAGTAATGGAGAATGGATTTGCATTGCCTTAAACTGAAAAGTGTAACTAACTTAAGCATCTGGGCTTCGTTTGAACTGACATGGCCCGCTTTTTTTTCCACCCTGTTGTTTCTTTTCTAATGAGGTATATGCCTTTCTTTTCTTTGAAACAGATTTCTAAAGATTGAATACACACTCTGAACAGTCTAATGTGAGCCTCTGTTTACACTCTGTCCCTCCTGGGTAATGAGGGGTAAGGTTAGCCAAAGACCCAACGTGTTTTTGCATACGCTTGAATTTTCTTTCTGAGAGCAAAATGTGCATTGTTTTAAATATGTTAGCATCCTCTTTGTGGGGGGAAAAAAAAAAAAGGAAGGGTTGGACTTGTGGCTGAAGAGATTAGTAATAGGATACAGAGCATATTATTTCTAAATCACTAGTTCAAATCCAGTCTAGGTCAATGCAGAGAACAAAAGTCATTGCACTTTAATGACACTTTGAGTGTTTTCTACCTTATAGAAGATGTATTAAAGATGGATTCACACACAGATTCCCACAGAGAGCCTGCACTGAAAGGAATCTGCCACATGGTCAAGGTAATAAAATGATGGTCTCCCAGTACTTATTAGGAAGTTCATAGACTACAGCCATGGGTGGCCTCAATTGACATCATATTTGCACCTTCAGCAGAGAGGCTAAGGATAGAAAGAGTAAGGAGACTAAGTCAACTTTTCCTTCCTCAAAGTGATGCCTCAAGGTTACAGCTGCAGGATGTGGATGGGTTTATGGGGAGGAACTTGAATTGCCAGTGCTCCTCTGTACCAATTCTGCAGATAAACAGAGGGCTTCACTTTCTACTGTTGTCGTATCCAGCATCTTTCATGAGCACTAAATTCACTTTAAAGAATACAGGCAATAAAAAGGAAGTATTAAGAAGAAAACCATCATAATTTATATGGTGCCTGTGGTGTCTCCACATTTTGATGAATACTGGAACTTCCCTGAAAAACGATCCACTGCATTAAATAAATCTGACTTTTATTTTTGCCCTTACCAAACCCTAAAATGTACAATAATCCACTAAAATCTTAAGAAAAAAAAAAAAAAAAAGAGTTTGACTAAGTATCAGGGCAAGTATATTTGGAATATTTCCCATTTTGAGATAATCTAGGGGCTATTTTCCTCTAGTTTATGACAACACTCTGTGAGTAAAGTTCCCTGAGTGTATTGTAAAAATTGCATTAACCTATTTAAAATGCCCAAAGGCAAGAACAAGCTGGAGAAATTAGACTTTAATAAGCCATTTGCTTCCTCAGCTCAAATGGGACCTTAGGCCTCATATTGTACAGATGGCTGAAACTGAAGTCACGGTATCATCAAGACACAGGGGATCAATCAGGGAGTTGTCTTGGGACTCTCATGCAAAGACAGGCAATTAAAACCCCACTGTAACGTAGTCTGAGGGCAATGTAAATGTTTAAATGCCAAAGGCTGTGTGTCAAGCAAGTGATATATAGATTTGGTATACTAATTTTACCAGCCTGATTTAAAAAAAAACAACCCCCCCCCCAAAAAAAAAAAAACCCCATGACTCAGAGATCAGGGGGCAGGATCTTAACATCAAGTCCCTTATGCCAGTTGAAAGCAGTTTTCTAGTTACAGGGAACAAGACTTGTCCTAGATTGCCAAGAACAGAAGAATGTTAGAATGGAAAATCAAACTGAGTGTCATAGTGTTCCTACAGATTGGTTTTCCAGACCATATTGAGCCCATAAGAACACTCCTATAGAACAGAATTTGAAGCAACCTCACATTTCCTGGGAAAAATTCTGCAGGATTCCTTTGAAAGAAACTAATTGACAGAGAAAAAAAATATCATCTAAAGGCCAACAAAGCCCAGTATAAGATTTCACAGCTGAAGGGATGTGACAGGGAACAGATGAATGACACCAAGAAATTAAGTTTGAAACAAGTCTGCTGACTCAGAGAGCAATGACCATGACTCATAATGGACATCAGACAAAGGCCAGGCACTCTCTGCACACACAACCTTTAATAACAGGAACTGCAGCTTATTTTTTTCTCTCCTTGTCTCTTTCAAATGCTCTAATATTGATGGGAACCATAATTTCCATCACACTTATGCAGACTGAGGGGCTGATGTGCCTTGAAGTAGCAATGCTTATAGAAAAAGCAGTGCAGCAACAGGCCCAGGACCCTGTCTTGCAGTTCAGAGAGCCATGGGTCCCCGGTCCACTGGTGCCCTGCCATTTCTGCTAGCAAGGTGGCTATGTGAGGCTTTGAGGCAAAGCCTTGTCAAGAGGAACTAGTTGAATTGCCTGGTGCATTCAAAGGATGATTTCACATTCTCTCAGATAATAGATCTTCAGTTGTGTCTTCTATAATTGTTTATGGCAAATAGCTCTTCTGACAAAGAAATACTTATTCAGGTATAGCTTCAGCAATGGTTCTTTGAAGATCAGGAATTAGTAGAAGTCTCTTCAAAGAGTCTTTGAAGTGAGTCATGTTTCCTTAACTAAAAGTGAAGTTGCTGTAAGTGAAATGTACTGTGGTTTTTGTGCATGTGTGTGTTTGGGGTTTTTTAAACAATACAATTGAAGAGTGGATCAAAGGTTTGTAGTTTAAAAGGTTGGCCTTGATGCTGAGCTTGTGGAAGTGTCCTGAGAATGATAAAGGACTATGTCAATTTCCCCTAGCCTCAACCAAGGGAAGCAGCAGAGGGTACCATGCCCATCAGATGACTTGGTATGACTGGTTGCTTTCAAGCTCTCAGACTCTCATTATGTCCATGTTTCTATCATTTTCCACTTCCAGTCAGTGCTTGCTACAACTATGTTTTAAGAACTCCAAGGTTCAAGCAGCTGCAAATTCTGTTCCCAGCATGTAAATTCCAGCTAGGCAGCGGTGAGAACAGGCCATGGAGTGACTCAGAAAACAGCAATGTGTACACTATAAGGAGAAAGAGAAAAAAATGTATCTCAGCCCAGTCCTTTCCTTCACAATCAATAAAACTACAACAGCAAGTATGAGAACCAGGTGCAAAAGTGGCAGTTCCACCTTGCTAAAAGGCCCCACGTGCAAAACTCTAATGGAGCAGTGACTTAGGCTTCAGCTGTGTTAACAGTGAAGTCCATTATTCTCAATATAGCCTTGAATTTCTCCTGGTTTTACCAAGCTGTGAAAAATTAAAAATGGTGGCAACAGGGTGAAAAAGGTGTGGAAAAAAACAAAACAAAACACGTGGACTGATCCTGCAAGGGCTGTAATGCTCAGTCCCTATGCAGCTCCCAGGGACTGAAGGCTCACCAACTGTGTGGGACACGTGCAGTACCATGTTGCACATGGTACATGGTTCAACACTCACTGAAAAGTAAAAAAAGACTAAAAAACTTTCTGTAAGTGGTACGAGATATTGCTTAATAGCTGTGGTACAAGAGCAACCTCAAGCATAGGTCACTGGATTGGTAAGGAGGTGCTGGACTAGGTGCTGTAAGCTCAACATGTGAGCAGAAGATAGAGATGTTCTTTCTTTTGATAAGGGATCAATGCAAAGAGATTATGCAACTCCTTCCACATGAGAAATTGTAGATGAGCTGGGAAGCAAACTGCAAGTTGGTAATCTGTCACATCACAAACCATTCCCGAATGTATGCACCACTAGCAAGGTACATTATGTTTGCATGTTGTTGACTCACAGTAGCTCTATTTTGTTGTCTTTAAGAATCATCCATTATTTTTACTATTTGCTATGCATAGATAAGAAGGGCTGTATTTAGCTGTGTGCATTTCAAAACATACTACAGGATCTGTACCTGTTTTCTTCTTGTAAGCTTTAAGCTAACTACAGGTCAGTTTTAGGCAATCTGCCTATCTCCCTTCTTCTAGTCTGTTTATTTTATTTGCAGAGAGACTAAAAGCAAAGCAAAACTGTGAGCAGCAGTTATGGACTCTGCAGCTTGTCATCTACTGCAGATGGACTAACTGCTCATTTTTAATTTGTAGTGAAATGAGGGAGGCTCAATATCAGATCTCTCTCCTGTCCCCATAGCTCATCAGCCAAACATGTTGCTGCTTCAGGTGCTAATCTGTGCTTGATGTCTATCACCTTCACACAGCAACAGTGAATTAGCTGCTCTTTGAGTGCTCATGTGCTTCTACCTACCAACATTTCCTGCTTACTTGAAATAAACCACCTGGTTGTTCACACAGATAAACTGCCCATCACTAGACAATTTGGGTGGGAGAGTCAGGGAGAAGATCTTTATAGGCACTGCTCATTCATGGGCTGTAAAGTCAGACACACTTCTGTGCTAGGATGATGCTCATTCCACAGCTGACCAGAAGGACTGGGGAGTCCAGAAAAGCAGCAGCAGTGCTCTGCCCAGTCAATGCATTATCCACTTCATAGCTTCCAAAAGTGCATTAGGAACTCCCACACTGATAATTTACACATTTTTGTACACTGCAAAATAGCTAATAGCAGGTCTTTGAACAAACTGCCTCTAGATCTTACTTTAGCTATTAGGCTGCTTCTTCAAGGTTAATTATTTTTAATTTGAAAGGGATACACAGCAATTAATAAAAGAACTTTCACTTATATAATGTGTTTACTTACATGCAACAGGAGTCTCCAGTTCTGGAAAGGGAACGAAAGCCCAAGGATGAATTTGCAATTGGCCAAAAACCTACTTTAAAATCATTTGGTATTTCTGACCATATATTCACTCAGAAAAGAAGGCTGTTGCCCTTTTGATGCAGCAACTAGTACTTTATTACCCTTATCAACAGAAATAGTCACTTTTCCAGACCAGATAATGGAAGGAAAGACCAATTTGTTTGCTAACCAGTAATTCTGAAAAAAAAAACCAAACCAAAACAAAACAAAAAACCTCACAGGAAGCTTGTCTTTGCCTTCCTTAAGGCGACACTGACTTAATTTTAATATTCAAGATAATGAAATATCATTTAAAGTAAGGGTTTAGATCTCATCAGCTGTATGTGTTTAGCTATAGCAAACCTGAATGATGCTACACAGCATTCTTCCCATTGTCATCTACAGTTTCCGTGGTCTTTTAAACAAATTCAACAGCGTGTTAATGCACATCAAAAAAAAAGAAGTGTTTACCAATTCACTAAGGCTGTTATAAATATTAAATATACCTGTTGTTAATGTTATCCTTTTGAGATTTATAATAGAATCCTGCAGAACTTTCTCTAAAAATACAGAAAAATCACAAGAGAATGTATCCTAATAGGTATATTTTATTCGTTCTATAGAAACATATGGGCAGTGATGTAACTAAATTATGTGAAGTTTCCATTCAACAATTATTATTTTCTCTTCAATATTTCTTTTGTGATATACCACCTTTTTCATAAAATAATGCAAAAGCTAACTTTTAACTGTAGAGAATTAAGAAAATGTTGGTGATAACAAAACCATTGGTCACCATGTGAAACAGATTGCTTGTGTATAGCTATAAATAATAAGGATAAGGGGAGAGAATTTACTGTTCACAATTTTCCACACTTGTGAAATTAGTGGATTTCTCATCCTCCCGAGGAAGTCCACAGAGAGGTATAGGTGAAAATAACTACATAAATACTGGGCAAACACTATTACTAGATTTACTGCAGTAACTCCTATGTCAATTAAATGGAGATGAGTTTGTTCCAAAACAGTGTATTTAAATAAAAAGCCTGGACCATTCAACAGTACAAAATATAGAAACACATGTCAGTGCTGATACAAGATCTAGCTTCTTGCTTAAATTGGCTTCTGATTTAAAAAATTTGAGAAAAAATGCTTCTCAAGTGGGACGAATATCTATCATGGCAACCCTGAGAACAAAAGTTGGCACAGTTGGTGCACAGAGAAATCTGAAACCACTACTTTAGACTTGTTTTGCCAAGTTTTAACTAAGTAGATGCAAAAAACTGTTCCTTTCATTTTCAGTGCCAGGTATTTTGTCTTTACTCTGTTGATTTTAATAGCTCGCTCGGAAGCTTGGAAATAAATGTTTCTTCCATCATCAATTTAAAACTTTTCCATTTGCCAACTATGGGTGTTCTTTCTACCGTGTGTTTTCAATGAAGCTGAAATTAATATGGTTCCCTTTGATTTTCCATTTAAGTGCCAGGGAGCATGGGGCAAACTATGCTTTCATCTCCATCCTTGAGAGAGAGCCAGGTCCAGCATCACATGACCATAACAATGCCCTTTTCTTTGCCTCTCTCCCACAATCTTCCAAAAAAAGGCAATTTTTGGACTCATGTTTATCTAAAGACTACCTGGAAAGACCAGCACTACAGGGGTCCTCCAGCATTCTGTAGGGGAGGGCAATTCCCATGGCCATCATCTTCAGCAGCAAAACTGCTGTTCTTCTCATAGAGAGCCCTCCCTTCGAGCAGATATGGCCCCAACAGTCTCTTTTTCCTACCAGCTGCAGACATTTACTTCTTTATAGCTTATGGAACTATGACAGCACTCCAGTAATCCTTGCCTTTGAACAGGGGACTGAAGCAAATGTAAATTTGAATAAACATTATTGTCAGAAAGTCTTATTTGTGTGATTGTGGGAAAAAGCAGATGTATAAATTCCTGCCTGTATTTTCTATGGAATGTTTAGGGAATATTTTTTTGCCAATAGCTACCCAGTCATTAAAGCTGATGAGACCTGCATCAGAAAAACACCTACAGAGATAAGACCCATAAGTGGAGGCAAGTGTTCTTTAAGCAACCATGCAGAGCAACATATCATTAGGAGGCTTGCAGTATACGATGCTGACCACTTTATGTATCTGGATTATGGGTCACATGGATTTCCAATGCCAGGGAAGCATCTTATGCTTTACTGTTTTGCACTGGGAAATTAAGAGGGGAAACCAAGAACATAGGAAAGACCTCTGATATCTGTGAATCAACACTGGTCCACAGACCAGTACAGACAAAATCAGAAGTAATTCCAATAGTTTGTTGGTTTGTGTTTTTGTTTCTGGTTTTTTTTTGTTGTTTTGTTTTCATTTTAAAACAGCAGTATTCTGAAATAGATTGACTCCAATAGCCTTTAATTACCTTGCCCAGTGGAATGATGTCTGATTTCTTGCAATCACAGTGCTAGAAGCACTGCTGATTTAACTGATACTGGCAATGATTTTCAGATTTGAACACAGTATGTCTACAAAATAGATAAGCTTTAGATACCCGCACAGCTCTGTCACTTCTTTCAGCTGCAACTGGGAGTGGCCTTTTTTGTCAGGTACTGTCTGATGGCTGGGTGCCTTGCAGACTTGCATCTCACTTGGCTGAGAGGGCTCAGTTTGTCCCCTGCCATAAGAGCACTATAAAGAAATAGCCCCAAGAAGACCACAGGGAAAACATGCAAGCCGCAGCCTGTGCCTCATGCCAGCATGGGTATGAATACAGAGCATGTGCCACAGAGCAGCTCTCTCTGCTGAGATTCAGAAGAGTGCCCTTGGATTATGTACTGATCTGAAACTTTAATCTCCCTGTGGAACACTTTAATCAGAAACCATTTTCATAATTTGCAAACACCGCCAAATGTTTGATTTCAGGCTGTTTAAGTGATAAAACCTTCCAGAGTAAAATAAAATAAATAACAATCAAACCATCAAGCAAAGAAAGTAGTTACAAATAATTAAATATGCTGTACTGACAAATAATATTCCCACCTGGATGCTGTGCTCCCAAGATGCAAAGCATAGTTTTTCTAATTAAAAAAAAAAAATTAAAACAATCCTATATGATGGAACAAGTCGGATCAGAAACAGGGAGTTTGGAATGATTGTATTATGGATGAAGATCAGCACCTGGAAATCCACTTCCTATTCCTGAACTTACAGTACCTGCCCCAGGATGGACATGGCAGCTAACCTCCCTGCTTCACTTTCCTGTTCTATAAAAGTAAAGGAGGGATAATAAACTTCGCTTCCCTCGCCATGGCATCAAGGTTTAGGGTCAGGACTGTCCAGTAGACCTACAACAGATCCTCTCTCTTAACCCCTCTCCCTTCCCAAAAAGGAATAGAAAAGGAATAAGGGAGAGAGACTTATGGGTTGGAAAATAAAACTGAAACTGATTCAATTAAAATAATAATAAGATGGAATATATACAAATATATACAAAATAAATACTGAACCCAACCCTCCTCAATGGTTATTATGTCACCATCACCACTGATGTTGCAGACCAGACACCAGGAAAGTCCCAGACTGTACTCAGCAGCTGATGAGAACCAGAATTGGCTGCTGGATTCTGGAACGGGATTCAGGAACATATGGATTGGGACCAAAGGCAGAACAGACAGAGTCCTCTTCAGCTGCTGTCTGCTGAAGAGGAGGCTTGATCCTCATGTTCCCTCAGCTTTATACTGAATATGACATATATAGACTGGAATCCCTCACCAGTCAGTTTAGGGTCACCTGTCCTGGCCACTTCTTCCTGCAGGGATGGCCAATGTGGCACACAAGATTGAGCAGTGACCTTGGTCTGCACAGAAACAAGTATAAGCAAGATCCTTTCTGCACACCCCAATCCTTGGTAGTAACTCTAAACAGGGAGCATTATCACCGCTAGAAGCAGACACTGTCTGTGAAAACAGGCTGCTAACCAGAAAGTGCAGTTAGTTAGAAGAGGCTAAGCTGGGAAGTAAAATCACTGCACAGAATTAGTCCTATTCTATCTCGAACCAGGAAACACAGGAAACTAAATCAGTAAAGCACTGCAATGTGCACTAAGATACTCAAAATGAAGGGGGTCAAAGATACACAGTTTTATTTCCACATGGAAAAGATTGTTACAGAGCTACCCCTTACATTTTGTTAATGAGAGATTGAGGGTTTAATAGCACTTTATTTTTTTTTTTCATCTACTTTTTGATAATGTCTGGGTAATGTTTTTATTCCCAGCAGCTCATAAGACTTTTTGAGTTCTCCAATAATAAGGATGTTTTTAAAGATGAACTTAGCTCAGGCACATGTTAGGCACTTGCCTCAGACCAGGTTTAAAGGATACATCAGAATGAAAAACAGTCCTAGATTTCCAGGAAGACTAGTACTTAAGAGTTCATCACACACCACTGTGAGTACCTCTGTCATCAGAGACACACTGATGAAGCCAGCTAAACCAAACTATCTAATGATAATAACAATAAAAAAAAAACCCTGAGAAAATTTCACCGAGATGTCACAGGTAATAAAGTGATTCTTCCAGTGCAGTATGCTAAGCTAAAGAAGCAGGAGGATGACAAAAGAAAATGAAGAAAGGAAAACAAATTCAAGGGTGATAAGTATAGGACCCCGGTGGGCTTGTTATGTGAATAGACTGCAGGTAACCACATCCTGCTGCTGTGATGCTTCATAAATTCTGTTGTCTTGTTAAAAGGCTGAAGACTACTAACCTCACTTCCTCTGTTAATAAGACTGCTCTGCTTTGTGCCTAGACTTTTATTATGCTTATGAAATTTGAGCCATTGTGTGAGCCTTCCTTCTTCCTACACCAGTGATTACTGCCTCCCAAGCTACACAAGAACAAAAGGCAAATGAAAACTCCTCTCCCTCTCTTGTTCAACATCCCCTTCTTAACCCCTTGCAAAATAATTCCCAAGCTAAAGCTTGCTTGCTTTTCTTTCTGAATATATTACAAGTAATAATAGAAATAAACCAAGAAATATAAGTAGATTTGATGATGTTCACATATAAGCATGACATTTATACACGCATTACAGACCTTCATGCATTAGAAAGCCTGTGCAGGCAACATTCAGCTATTTTGTCCACCAAGAACACATAGAGAGGGTCAGAGAGCCAAAAAGACAGCAGTCATGTGAGGTTTTCTGGAGTAACTCTTGAAGCACAAAGCCTACACAGGCTGTGTACTCAGCAGCTCTCCTTATTGCAGCTCAAATTAGGAAAAAAAGTTAATTCTCTCAGCACTTACTTCTGAAAAGTAAGATACGCACAGGCAGCTGAGACCAAGTCCAGCCCAGCTGGCTATGGCCACTCATGATCATGAAAATTCACTAGAAAGTCAGGCTTAGGACTTGTTCATATTTTGTATCTTTTTCTTCCCAATCTAAAAAGACACAAGATGAATCAAGGTGTAGTCATCCCTTCCTTACAGATGACAGGGCAACAATGAGTTCACACGATAAAAACCATCAGCTGCTATAGTTTTGAGTGTTCACTCATGTAACTGTGTACCAAGGATGCATCTTGAAAATTTTACAATATGCAACTTTCACAAAAGACCAGTCATTATTTCCTTTGTCCATGAGACCAGCACCTTCACAGTAATCACTGACACTGAGGAAAAAAAATAAAATAAAGACCTCACAGACCCCTACTTTTCCCTCGGACAATCCCAATGATCACCTCTTGCAGCTAGCAAATGACATTACAGATGCACTTGCTGACTAGCCTTACCTTTAGTATATCATAGCAAAAATACTGTGAATAAAAATATACAACTCAACATGGCTGATGAGGATGGCAGGACAAACTGTTCTCTTGAGTTTCACAGAGCAATGAGAGCATAGTCAGTGAATTTACACTTCCAAAACCAAGAGGAAAACATGGCCTTTACTTACTTCTGAGAGTTTTGTCTTGTGGATCTGCCTTTCTCTTTGCTTTAGTTGTGCCACTATCACTGTGCTTGATGCTTGCTTTGCCACCCTTAATAGATAATGCAGCAGATGTCTGCTGTCTAGACTTACTGTCCTTTCCAGTAACGAGAGTATGCAAACTCCTACTAGCGTACACAGTGATAAAACTTAAAATTACATGGCAAAAATTAAAACAGAATAAAATACCATAGAAGTCAAAAAATCCTGGTTTCTTGCTGGCTTTTTCATAACTCCTGCACAAGTTCATATTTCACCTTGACTGCGTTGCCACTCTCATTAAGCAAAAGCGGCTTATATTTAACAATTCCATTATTTTCTGTTCTACGTTACACAAGACCACCTTAGGAGCCCAATGTGTGTTTTCAGGCAGACCCAATCTGTTCTGTCTTGCACAGGCCAGGCATTACCTTCCAAAATGGCCCTGCGGAGCCTGAGGCACCACCAGCAGCTGCTCTGCACAGCTCCTTGTGCCAGGGCCACTGCACTGCGCACAGGGCACTGAGGAAGAGGATGCCAAGCTGCTCTTTATTTATGTCACCCTCCAAAGCCTCAAAGATATCAGAGGCATTTTTTAAATGAATTGCATGTATAAGCTGGTTTATTGCTGTATTTCTTTTAACCCCACCTTGCCCCGACTGTCCATTTCCTCTCTCTGTTTTCTTTCTCAAGACTACTTTCTGTTTTGCATGGTCTTATATGCAATGTGCACATTTATTCGGGGAAGGGAAGGGAAGGGAAGGGAAGGGAAGGGAAGGGAAGGGAAGGGAAGGGAAGGGAAGGGGA
>JANIJG010002042.1:180023-203716 GCA_024611175.1 Megaceryle torquata | reverse complement strand
GGAAGGGAAGGGAAGGGAAGGGAAGGGAAGGGAAGGGAAGGGAAGGGAAGGGAAGGGAAGGGAAGGGAAGGGAAGTAACAATAGTAAGAATCCAGAGTCAAATGTGAGTGGCACAGCTATAATTCTTTATGAAGCATCAGGTAAGATTGATTGTCAAGGGTCAAAAGGCTAGGTCAAACTCCGCTCATTCGTCAGCTGAATGTCATTTTTGTTTTCCCTGTCACCAGATAGCTTTAAAAAAAATTGCAACTCCTTCCTCATTATCTGGGACTTGGCTCCTTTCCTGCCATCCAGTATTAATGAAACAGTGCTTCAAGCCCGGCCTTCATCTTTGAGGTTCTTCCTCATGTACTTCTTCCCTTTCTTAAGTACTACAGAGCAAGGAAATTTTAAAGATCATTTTCTTGCACAGAAGAGTTGGAAAATTGCTGCTACAGTGAGAATGATTTGAAAACATACATGCAGTATAAACGTCTGAATGAACAAAAATGTAATTAAATCATAGCAGGTCCAAAGCCCACACAGCGATGTAATTGAATCATGGTTAAATCTGTGCACCTCATATAGAATCCTTAAAAAAACAACACAATACAATATTTTGAAATCATTTATGAGGAAAATAAAATAACTTTTTGTTATAATTACAAGCTGTGCACCACTGGAATAATGCTAATACTGAAATTATCAATTGATTTACTGTGAATATGATTTATATATGCCCGATTCAGATAAAAATATAGCAAATAATTCCCTTAAAAAGAACTAAATGTCTAAATTAATTGAAGTTAAATTACACCTACATGGTGAAGTTTCAGCTGGCCTGAAATGGGATGCCCTTTAAAGCCAGCAGTTAGTGACCCAAAGGATGCTTCCTCAAATAAAAGCAATTTGTGTCAAAGGTAAGTTTAGGTGCAATTATCCTCTTGTGCATTTATACGAAGGCAATAGTCTGGTGTTTATTGAGTGCTTTTCACAAAGGAATCTCAGGGTAAATTACAGAAATAATTAAACCTCTTCTAAAGCCTATCCATATGAGGACTGCCTCTATGTTTAGAGGAACAGAATCAGGAACCCTTGGGTGACAGAATGAGAGGATTTACTAAATTAATTTTCATTAAACACATTGCTGCACAGGGTGATTTAAGTATGATGACTAATTGACATAATACCTCCTTTTAGATAGAAAAATGACCTTTTAAAAAATTTATAATCACTCCGAGGGAAAAATATCCTGAAATCCAGTGCTAAATCTGTAAGGAATAAAATTTCCACTAACCTAATTCCCCTGCACAAGCAAACATGGTGACTTCAGTGAAACCACCTGCATGAACAGCATCTCAGACAGGAAATTCAAAATGTGTTGTGAAAACAAATCAGTTTTAACAGCGAAGTGAAGATCAAAATAAATGACAACTTAAAACAAAAATAAAAGGTTCTGATTTCAAAATACTTAGTGGACTATCCACCAACAATTTGGGAGAGCTATTTCAAGGCCTGGCTGCTGCAGGAACACAACCTAATCTCTATTTGCTTCTAACCACAGGTGGAAGATAATACTTATCTAAAACACACAGAATTCAGCACATAGTGAATCACAGAATTATTTAAAATAGAGACAGGAGTTTCACAAGTTGACAGCAATTAGTTAATCCAGAATTTGAGAATACCTGACTCTCCTGTGATATTTGACAGCAAGCATGGAGAGTAGAAGAGACCAGCTTTGGGAACTACCGGTATTTTTTGATGTGACTGGGTTTTCAGGGTATACAAAATATGATGTGCTTCCAAAATGATAACCAAAACAACTTGGTTTTGACTAACTCTCAAAGAAGATAAAAATAAAGGAAATTTCATCAGGATGAAAGCAGCAAAGTGAAGTAAAGGGAAAAAAAAAGTATGGCAAAATTAAGTTTTCCTTTAGGATACTTTTCTGAGCTCCAAATTTTCAGAAGCAACAAAATTTGAATTTTCAGCTATGAGACTGGATGAGTGTCAATGTTTATGGTCAGGGCAGCCCACTAGATCTATAACAGATGCCCTCTGTTAACTCCCCTCCCTCCCCAAAGGGGAAGAGAAAGGGAATAAGAGAGAGAGCCTGAGCGATTAGAAAAGGAAACTAAAACAGCTTTAATGAAAATGAAAATAATTACAAAATGGGATGTATAAAAATATATGCAAACCCAGTATCAAACTCAGCTCTCCCCAACCCTCCCACCCCACCCCCTGATGGCAATTACATTACCGTCAACACTGATGCTGTGGAGCAGGGTCTGGGAAAGTCCCAGACTGGTCCCAGTGGCAGATGGGAACCATGTTCAGGGGTTGGATTCTGGTACTGGATTCAGGAGCACATGGATCAGGGGCAAATGCAGAATGAACTGAGACCTTCTCAGATGCCAGCCATTGAATAAGAGAGGAAGAGCCAGCTGGATTCTCATGATCCCTCAGCTTTATACTGCATATGATGAATATGGGATGGAATCCCTCGTTGGTCAGTTTAGGGTCACCTGTCCTGTCTGCTCCTCCCTGCTGGTGTGGCCTTTTCCTTCCTGCACCCCTGAACATGGTACACAAGATCTAGTGGCCTTGATCTGCACACCAGTCCTCGGGACTAACTCTAAACATTGGGTGTTATCACTGTTAGAAGCAAACACTGTCTGCATGCTGTTAATTACAGAAGGTGCAGTAAATTAGACAAATGTAGCTGAAAAGTAAAATCACTGAGCAGAATTGTTCTAACTCAAACCAGGACAATGAGAATGGCAACAATTAAATTTTGAATAGAGGGTTTGGCATTATAATAATTTTGCTTATAGCACTGTTTGACTGTACACTGCTTTTCTAGCCCTGTTACAGTGTGGACACCCTTCTGCATATGTGCTGCAGCACATCAATTTAACACCTGGAATGACTCTACATCACTAGTGTCAGAAGCAACACTGCAGGATCAGGCCTACTGTGTGGATAAAAGTAATTGGAAAACAGAGTTGGTGACTGTCTAGGAGAGCATCTTTTTGTTACGTAAAATGACTGATTATGAGATCCCAGCTGGGTTTTGCATGAGGCCTTGTTCACTGAAATATTAATAGATGACATTTAGCTAAACAGTACAACAGAACCATGATACTGTGCTGAGAACTGCCAGCATAAACACATTTTACTTCCTCGAATGAATACTAATTCATAGGCTGTTGCCAAACTGCTGCGCTTTCTCCTGACAAGCTACTGTGTCGTCTACTACCCACAGCTCTTAGGAATTGCACAGCTCATTTTTTTGGTCACATCTAGCACAGAAATTAGCTGAGGAGGCAGCGAGCCCTTCTCTGTCACTCAGGCAGGATTGGGGAGCACAGAGAAGCCCCTGTGGATATAACACGAGCAGTTGCTTTCTTCAATAGTCTGGAAGTGGCGCAGATTGTCAGGCACAACTGGTGAAACCCAGCGCTTCAGCTCTGTAAGGGCCACTCAGCATTGCTCCCCTTAATTAGCTGAGAACATTTGTTAATCAGGTGGAACCCAATTTCAAATGCTAAAGTTTCAATGAAAGAGAGAAGATGGTATATGAGCATTCATGCCCGCTGGTAGTCAGTTCACCCATAATACACTTGGCTTCTTACTCTGAAGTAGCCCCTTTGCTCCCTTCTTTTTCAAAAATTTACATTTTTCATTTCCTTTTCATTTATATTTTTTCCTGTTTCCTTTCATTCTGTGACTCCTCAGGGTTCCCTGTATGGATTTGCTGTAGAGCACCAGACAGCATCTTTACAACACTCATTGCATGAAACTGAACCATATGAGTGAAAAGCAGCTGAATTCCTCTCAATTTTGGCAACAACAGTTTGAAAAGTGCCTGCTGAGATTAATTTTTGAAAAAATTTCTGTGTTATTTCACTTGTTATTGAGGGCTTCAGTTTTACAGGGAGACAATGAGCTGAATTTTACTCTCATCTGCCTTAGGACCCTTCTGTGCTTTTTGGCCTTTCAGTTGTATAATTAACAGAGAAAGAGAAAACTCTAGAAAGCTGCTCTGTCCTTGAATAGGATGTTAGTAGCACTTTGTTCTGACCATTGCTTTAATCAGACACTAGTGATATTTCTACTGCAGGCTGATCCTACCTGTCTGGTTCTTCCATGTTATTTTTAACACTGATGTTCATGTAACTTAAAACCATTTCTAAGCAGACTTTTCCTTACAGAACTTTGCCCTCTCACCTCCACTTTCTTTCTTGTGCTGTTTTCTGCAGTATTATGAGCAGTTGCTAACAGCCCTTTTATTGTGACATGAACAATACTTCTCTGATTGACTTCCTCCTTCTACTTAGCTCGATGTCAGGTCTACAAGTTTTGCAGATCCAGATAACAGAAAATACCATCCTTTTCACTGTCAGAGTCTTATGCTGCGCCTCTTTTCCTAAGTGATAGAGTACCTTTTCACCCTGTCTGCATAAGGTATCTCATCTCATCTCCTTCCTAACTCAAATCTGATGGGATTTTCTGCTTTCAGAATTTTTTGAGGTTTTGACCCTTAATGGGCTGACATTTCTCTTCTTTCCTGACTCCATAGTAAATTCTTTAAGGTTTACATTTTCTTCACAAAATTTACACAAACCTGTCACTCCAGCATTTTTACAGCTCTCTTCAGTCATTACTTGGGCTTGATACTATCTTTATGTCTTTTGTCTAATCTCCCATGATGAACCCCAGGTTTATGGTGAAACAGTATAATAGGTTCCGATTATGCTGATTTTTCTCTTTCAATACCTCACTTCCTTTTGTGGTCTGGTTTAGGAGTTCTCAAGACAGTTCTAGAATCCTACATCATGAATTCTACAAATGAATCCAGATCTGGATTTTTCTAAAAAAACAAGGAACAAACAATCATGGACTTTGTAAGACAGAAGGGCAGGCTTTAGAAAGCTATAGCAAGAGCCATTAAAACAAACCTGTGGTGTGAGCAGCAAGCAATACAGGGCTATTATTTCACATCAAAAGAGGCAAGAAGTATGTAAACCCAACAAAATGAGCTTTGATAGCAATAGGGTCCCTGAAAATGAGGGGTTTAAGAGCCTCCCTCTAAGCTTGGCTTTGGCAAAAGCTCTGCACAGCTGACCAACTCGGAGCTCTTACCCCAGCCTCTCAGCAAAAAGCAGCATACAAAAATTAAAAGGTCAAAAAGGCAAACAAGGGTTCTTCCCACTTCAACTTCTTGCTGCTTCTAAATTTTTCCTTTCAGAAGGTGACCTTACTTATTTGTGAGAGAAAAAGGAGCTCTTTCTTGCAGCTGCAGGATATGCAGAAGTGGACAGAGGACTATACATATACACTAAGGCAGAGGACTATACATATTGCTTCACTGCATCCTAGCATCATTCTATGGCATAGAAATGAAAGATCTCTAAATACTCAAACCATGAGTCAGATGCTGCAATTATCCCTTGAGCATAATTTCTATTCACAGAAGGAAATTTGTCTAACAACTGCAAGAATTTAGGAGCTTCCCTTGTTACAAGATTATTCTCTATGCCTTACATGTACCATGTGTAGCTGGGGCAGACAACTACATAAAACATCACTTAGAGAAAGATCATGGACAGAAATGATTACTTCAAATTGGGGTATAAGGCTTTATAAGAACTTTAATGCAGAAAGCTGTGAATTGCATGAATTTGTCACTTTCATTTTAACATTAAATGGACATTTAATATGACTACTTTCATTTGTCACAAATGCATATAAGCAAGGCTGAAGGACTAATATGCAAAGACCTGAAATAAATTTCTTCATCGGGAAGCTTCACATTTCTGCAGGCATAGCAATATCACTATTTTAAGAAATGAGGATCAAATTAAATGTTTACTACTGTAACACATTGTTGCCAACAGTGTCAGTAAATTTATGAACAGTTTATAATTTTAACTGTTTTCCAGACAGTGGGTCATATGTGCATTAAAGTAGTCATAATAACCTGTCAGTAAAAATTTCCTGTAGCATACTTAAGAGAGAAAAATATTTGCAAGTTGAGCAGCTCGCTTATGTGCTGGCAGAACAGTTTCTCCTATAAAGTAGTAGAGCCAACCCCTCCAAAATTTTTTTTCCATTTGATCTTATGTGCTAACTGGGATTTTAAGGATTGTTTTCTTTTAATTTCTATAATTCCTTTTCAGAATTCAGCAAATAGCACTTTTAATACACAGTCATTGACTAGAAAATTGCTTGCTCTTGCCTCTAGAGAAATAAACAACTACCCATATTTGACTTTTTTTTTTTTATTATCTATACTGGGTAGTGTGAAGAAAGAGAGAGAGACTTCCCAACCTCTTTGGGAGGCAGCATTCAACAACCTGAAGCTTGTCAGCCAGTGCGTTGTCATTGCTGCTACAACTTTATCAGGATTTGTAGGCCCTCGTGTTCTCTTCCCTGCTAGGAGCTGCACTCGTTCCCCCTGCAGTAAACTCCTTTTGGTAGGATCAGGCCCACTACGATGCTCTCACTGTTTAGTCTCAGCAAGCAGAATGGTTTCCAGGCCTGCACCTACCCTCAATGTCACACCTAGAAGAGTACTGAAATCTCAAATATTACCCATCAGCCATTCCTAGTGCCACTTGTCCCTCCTAGGGGGTCCCGGCACCAGCAAGGTCAGCAGCAGTCTAAAGAGCAATGCTCACTCACTACAAGAGAGCCAGGCAAACATCTTGCTTCCCCCTTTATTCCCTGAAGACACAAAGAAAACTGGGGAGGGGGGGGAAGCATTCAGCTTTGAACATTTTTTCAGTAAGGTGTCACTGGAATATTAGGACAGAATACTGCTTTCAGACACACACATTGGATAACGTGAGATTCACGTGTACCTTTGAGAGGAAGAACTGCCTCAGTTTACTCAGACCATTACACAAAATGGATTAAAACAGTCACACAGCAGGTCTGCTGATGCCTTATTTCTAAAGGCAGCATTCATGCTGTGGTGAAGGGGAGCCCAAAGAAGGTGGCCCCAGTATCCCGGCTAACGAGCATCTCCTCTCATGCTAATAAACTAAAGATTACATGCTTCCATTTCAACAAAAATGAGGTAAACTTATTCTTGCCTGTGCAGTGACCCTCTGCAAGAGACGGACAACAAGTAAAGCATTTAAACTGAGCATTTAGAAGTTACAGGCTGAGTGTTTTGCCTTGCTTTAAAAATCATAAACAAATCAAACCTGAAATAGCCACTGATAAGAGACCCTTTGAACATAGAAAATCAGCTAAATGTACGTAGACCAATTACATAAAGTCATGTTAAGGTGAGGCTATTTCTCTCTAACTCCAAATGGAAGTTTATTATGTTGGGAAAAAAAATTATTGTTCTTGATTCCAGTCCTGTAGCTAATGCCTCCATGATTCAGACCAGCGTTTGCTCAGGACACCAGAAGTTCAAGCCACACAGCCAAGTACAAATTTTGGTAACTTGGTAGCCTTTGTTTCTGCTGAAGCCAGACTTCATTATCAACATGTTACATATATACATATTTCTGTTCCTTCCGTCAAATGGCTGTTCTTCATTCCTATGGTTTTGCTTGCACTCTGTGTTAAGTACATATTCTTTAAGCTACCTGGAGGGATTTCTAAACATTTTCACATTACATTTAATTTAGGATGTTTTATCCTTTGTATGTAGTTTAGAATTTTATATCTTAAGCTTATTATGTTGTATTTAACTATATAGAAATTTATCCTCTGGTTTACTGCCCAGTTAGACAGTTCTGATATCAGGGGTTGGGCAAGGAGGAGGAAAAATAACCCCTTGGAACAATGACCCACTATGAGTTCACTCTAAATGCAAAGCTCTGAAATGTAACTGTTATTATCACTTTCACTATTACATAAATATCAACTTCTTAGTATATTCAGTCAGAGGTAGAATAAAACCACTTGATTAAACATTGTAAAATATGGCACATTTAAATACAATGGTCTGCACAACTTTTAATATTCAAGTTTAGGTTCACTCTGTTCTTTACAGAACTGAACTAATTCAATATAAAACTTTTAATTAAGGGTGTTCTCCAACTGGGTATTGTTGGCACACTGATTTCTGCACAGCGTGTACCTGTTGATCAGAAAGATACCCATATCCAGCAAGATAGTTATCAGAACAATAATGGACAGGCCACAGCAAGACACACTGGAATAAAATGTTTCAATAATAAAAAAAAAAAAAAAAAAAAAAAAAAAAAAAAAAAATCAATAGTTTCTATATTCAGGACAAAGTAGGGGAACAGAACCACATTAATAATTCTTCTGGGAGGCTACAAAATACTTGGTATTGATGTGCCTTGTCATGTTATACTATTCACTGTATTGCATATCTCGTGTGCTATCCAAACCATAAACTCATTCACCTTGCTCCTCCTACTCTAGACAGAACAGCAAGCATCAAGTCCTCATAAAACAATTGTTTCCTATTGCTTTTTAATATTTTGTTCTTCTTGGAGCAGCCGCTGGGATAGATTAAATAGAAAACTGACATATCTAAACTTAATGAAAAGGACTGTCCTTTCCTGTGTAGTTGTGCTGGGAAGAGGGTCACAGTCTACAAAACAGCTTAAACAGATGTTGCAAATTTCTGCAAAGCAGCTGTCCTGGTTTCAGTTGGAATAATTTTGTTTTCCTAGTAGCTGTTACAGTGCTGTCATTTGGATTCAGGCTGAGAAAAATGCCGTTAACACGCTGATGTTTTCTGTTGTTGCTAAACTGTTTATACTAAGTCAAGGAATATTGAGCTTTTCATACTGCCCTGTCAGTGGAGGCTGAGAGTGCACAAGGAGCTTGGAGGAGACACAGCCAGGATGACTGATGCAAACAAGCCAAAAGGTTACTCCATACCATATGATGTTATGCCTTGCATATGAACGAGGCGGGGCACCACAGTTTGGGGATTGGCTGGGCATCAGTCAGCTGGTGGTGAGCAACTGTATTGTGCATCACTTGTTTTGTATAATCTATCATCGTGATTATTGTAATTATTATTTTCCCTTCTTTTTCTGTCTTGTTAAACTGTCTTCATCTCAAACCACAAGTTTTACTTATATTTTTTTTCTTCCCCAATTCTCTCCCCATCCCACCAGGGAGGCAGGAGTGAGTGAGTGAGCGGCTGTGCTTCATTGCCAGCTGGGGATAAACCATGACAGCAGCTGATGATTCTATTCAAACACCAACCCAGGGCAGGATCTGATCTTACTGTCTGCACATGGAAGCAACAGACAGATCTGTGTATCTCATCTGTTTATTTTTTTGCCTCCCTTCTGTCCTCCCTATGTACAGCATTTATTAATTGCAGTGATTTTTCCTTCTTGGTCTCTTCTCTGTACCCTTGTCTGAGCAGCTGGATCTGCTATGAACCCTATCCCTGATTCCGCCCCCACACTGTTCCTCCCTTATTGCATGCTTTGGATTGTAGACATACATCAGAAATGCTAATAAATCACTAACAAAGATACATCTCCAAGTAAAACCTGTCCACTCATGATGACAAGACATCCTTGAGCAGCTCCACTCTTCAACTGCACAGCTTCATCCATTTGTGCATCCCATGTTTAGGGCCTTATTCTGCAGTCAATTCTTACATGAAAAATTTATCAGGGAGATTACTGTCAGACATCATTTTCTGAAGGAGGTCAATGCTAGAGACTGGACATTAAGGTAGATGGATTCCTGGACCAATGCAATATGGCAATTTCTGTATCCTTAGACTCAGAAAATGACTCACTTTTCAGCTGGAATGGTGCTTTACTGCCACGGCAGTCTGCCAGGCTGAACTTATGGAAGTTGCTGCCTTACTGCATGTGACTGAAAACACTTTAGTGTAGTACATACCTAACACTCTTCAGTGTGCACTTAACAGCAGAGCTATGGTAGGTCTGGTCCCTGCCTGATCAGCTGTTGGTTGCTGATACAAGGGTACAGCCAGGAAGCTGTCCCAGATTTCCTTCTTTCTCTTTCCCCCTAGAATTTACCCTATGGCTCTGACCATTCAAATAATAGGAATTATAGAGATCATATGTAAGCATAGTTGTTATGGTGCATTGACTTGGTCAGCTGCATAGCCATTAAATGGCTGTATGACTCCCATTTCAGGTATAGAGCACCTTCAAGTTAGGGAGCAATCAGTCTAGTTATCCTTTTTCAGCTTGAAAAGTAACAATACATTTCTAGCACATTGGAGAATAGTTATATTGCAAGAAAAGCCCATTAACATACAGTGAGTTAATACCCGAATCCCTTCCTTCCATTATTACTGAAAATTATTCCCTGCAAGTTATTCCCAATGTGAGCACTTCCCAGTGCAGTATTGTTCTCGCTGAGAACAGGGATATCATATCGACAGGAATGCTGTGAAAGGCTTCACCAGCAAGAAAAGGAAAGAGCACAGTGATCTTGCAGCTGTGATAATTCAGTGTCACCTATGGAGCTGCACCTGCAGCATCCCCTTTTCTTGCAGAATATTAAGAAACAGTGCTTTTCCTATAATTTTGTGGCTCTGAAATCATTCCCTGGACATAGAAAAACATTCAGAGCACCAGCTGAACACAAAGCAAACAATCCGAGCTCTTCAATCCAAGAGGGCAAATTCCCTCCGAGCTGTCTGTACAGACAGACCTGCACAATATATCACCCAGCAGGTGCTGAGACACATTAGGTGCTTGGCAGGTGGAAGATGGCACATTGTTTGGCATGGTGCCTTGGAATTGACCCTTCAAAGCCTGAAACTATTTGTTCTTTCGGTTACAACCCAACCTAGTAATGAAGTAGCGACCTGTGGTAGCACTTGCTACATTAATCAAATTTTTGTGTGGAACAGCAGACACTGGATGCCTGATCACTTCTGTATCATGGCTCAGGTTGGTATTAAGGTAAAAAAAAGCTCAGGGATCTTCATCTACTGCACTTGCTTGACATAGATGATAATTTTCTCTCTTTCCACACATTCCTGGACTTTCCATCACTTTCTCTTTCCAGCCTCCTTCCCAGGACAGAAGTCAATGTGGTGGTTGGGGACCTATGTTAACTACCCACTGGAGAAGACTGCATTCTTGCACTGTGGCACAAAGGTATCAGCTTAATTACCTGCTGCTTTTCATACATTCTTATTGTTTGTTTTCTTGCTTCTAGAAATTTTTTATGGTTTTTACCAAGCCCATTTACATTCACTGTTAAACCTTCAGCTATAGTCTCTAAGCTTGTGGTTCATGGAGTTGCCCCCCTGCCACTGTCACTGTCCATTCAATCTGCACCATCTTCCCTCTTTTGGGGAGCCTGTTTGCTGTTGTGGGCTTACTATCTGCAGAACATATGATTTATTCACAGTCATAAATACACATGCGGTTTTGCAGAGAAACAAAAAAACCTTCCTGACATAATTTACATTACAAAACCCAACATTATTCTCTTCCCTAATTCTCCTCTTTTTCTGTTAAGGTTGACAACATCACCATGATCCCTTCTCCTCAGGCCTCCAATGCAATATCTAATGGTTCTTTTGCCATGGCAAGAAGAGTTTGTTTATGACTGACCTTCATAATTTGCTTTCATCCTCAGTGGGCAAAAGCACCTTTCTCATCTCTGCCTTCCGAACTACTCATAACTATTAGCTGGACTGCTTCATCCTGTTCCTTTTCCTTGCATTTCAGGAAGATGTTCCAAAATCAGCTACCATTACTCTCCCCTCTCACGAATCACCTCACTTCACTTACTTCCATATCAAGTTCATGTCTCATTATTTTCAAATCTCTCCTTGTGCTTGACTATCATGTTCAACTTATTTTTCTCCAATAGCCTCTGTTCAACTCTCGCCATTTAGCAATCTTTTCTTTTTAGCCTTTCTCCCCTCCTAGTCCTGGTTTCTCACCTTCTAGTAACCTACCCTGGTATTAGATCAGTTACCTAGGGATTGTTGTCCACCAGGTTCCCTGCTTTCAATCTGGAAACTCCTAAATACTCCATGAAGCTACATGTGAGAAGGTTCATACCTCACATCAACCCCTTTCTTCTTTGATCTTCCACAAAGGTGAACCACCTACTGTAACTATCATATGAACTGTACATCTGTGGTGGTTTGTTGTTGTGGGGTTTTTTTTGTTTGTTTGTGGTTTTTTGTTTGTTTGAGGGTTTTTTTGTGTGGTTTGGTTTTGTTTCTTTTTTTTTTTTTTTAGAACTGCTAAAGTTGCTATGGTTTCAAAACAGTTAGGATGGTTCCTCCTTTACATTTATGGAATCTCAGTCCCTGCTCTTTGCTTGGTGCAATGCAAAGGGTGGTAAGTGAACAATAAAGTGTCACACAAATAACAAATACTGACAAGCAAAAGATTAGCAATAGAGAATATACTTTCACTTGGGCAAAATACACTGTGGAAGCTTCATATTTAACTAGCATCAGTCTTCAACATAGTTGTGGTGCCATTAGAGAAACACATAATTAAATTCATAGTTAAGTGATGCTGGAGCCTGAATAACAAACATCAGCAAGTACTGAAAATTATATAACAGTAAAATGCTTCAGAAAGTGCTCAAGTTCAGTTACAATTTACTTGTACCTTTAGTTTCCATGCAGCATGGATAATTTGCTTATTATAAAAGCTCTGGTAGGTGTCTATTATAAACCAACCAGTGATGGCAGGATGCTTTTGTCAGATGTATTTGCATTTAATATATGAAGGGAGGGAAGGGATGGATGGAAGAAGTGACCAGTGATGGGATAAATTTCTATAGTTATTTAATATAAAAAAAAACTCAGACAAACCAACAATAATAGTTTCTAAAACATGCAGACAATTCTTTGAAACAAAATATATTACATCAAAAAGCTATAACCCCACTTTGGGACCTCCTAATGACTGCTGAAGATGAATTAACATCTGGACATCATGCTGGTGAGTGATGAGGGACCAGAGATCATGACCAGATTACGTTCATCAGGTTCCTGATGTCATTTAGAGGACTGAACCCTCAATAATATTTATAAGTGAAGATTCAAAAGCTAAATTACTGAAAGCTGAAAGAATATGAACAAAAACTAAGAGAAAAAAGCATATAGGAAAACCATGATGAAAATCAATATTTTACAGCAAACAGGCATAATTAAAAAAGAGGATAGTATGGACTAAAATCATGCCCCTGTTTAATAGAAAATCAAAAACAGGAATATGATAAAAACCCCAAACATATACTTAGAAAAAATAATAGCAAGCAATTGGTCCAAATTAAAAACTTATTTTGTAGAGTTAATGTGATAAATGAAAATGTCGAGGAAAAATTATGACAGGCCTAAAAGCAGCAATAAGAAAATTATTTTAAAGGTATATTAGGAGTAAAAAAAAGTCCAGTCATGTTCCAGGCCCATTATTAGACAAAGTAAGTTAAAATTACACAGAAAAAACAGAATTTCCTGTAAATCATAAAGATGTTAACCTGACATCAGTCCCAAGAAAATGAATGAAAAAGCTGATAATGGATTCTCTTAATTAAGAAACAGGGATAGAAATAGGGTCAATCAATGTGACTTTATGAAGAACTGGCTTAGCTGGACAAGCCTAACTTGAGTCTTCAAGAGAGCTACAAGTGTGTTGGACAAAGAAATTGTGATGACATCAACTCCTAAGAGTTCCTCTTTAGAAACTCAGGCGTATACCATAACAATATAGTACATGTCAAATGGATTAAGAACTAGCTAACTGACAGTTTGACACTTGGGCATAATTCTCTGAAAGGGGTGTTTTTAACAGTCTCTGCATGGATCAAAAGTAGACACAGAAGAGTAGGGCTGCTGCAGTACCCAGAGGGTTTTACATTTTCTCTCATCTCATTTAATATTTTCATCCAACAAGTACAGATATAATCACTACAGCAAAATGGCAGATATTGGGAGGAACTGGGCAGTCACAAAAAGTAACCTGACACACCTGGTAAGCTGGCTCCAAAGCTGTTTTAATATGGCATTTAACTGCCTGTTGCAAGCTAAAGCTGCTTATTTCAATGCATTACAGAGCTGCTAAGACACAGGTGCATCCCAAAGAACCAATGAAATCAGAAACATGATTTGCAAGAGGGCAAGAATTATTACTGTGTTGAAGCCACTGGTGAGAAAGATACTGGATCACTGTATTAAGTTCCAGTGGCCAAAGAAAAAAGTCCTTTAAAAGTTCCTGAAAAGTAGAAGTGTGAAAATGAGCTGCTATAATACTGTTGACAGACTGAAAAAGCTTGCCTTTAAGTTGTCTGAAACAAAACCAAACAAACAGTGAGCAAGGGCATTTCATTTCCCTAAATGATTCTTCAAGGTAGGCATAAGAAGCTGAATTCAAACACAGAATAAAGCAGCTTATAAGTAATGAAGGCCAGCAGAACAGTAGATTTTTTCACTATTAAGAATTCAAATACATTATTTGACATCTTCTGGAAGAAATATGCCAGCTTAACTCCAGAGTCTGATGGGTGAAAAATAAGACTATATTGGACAAATGGCTCTCTTAGTTTTCTAAACACCTGAAATTATAAACCAAAAAAAGGTATGTTTTCTGGATAAGAAAGTATATGTTATGTGCACCCAATGACAAAATGCAATATAAACAACATTTTAGAGGCAAACAAGAAGTCTCTCCAAAAGCTAATGTCTGGGATTTTCTATTTGCTTTATAGGTTTCCTGGAAGAATTCAAATACAGAGAGAAGAATATTGATGTTGGTCTTTGGAAATCAGGATGTTGAGGCTGTTTTACTGTACTCCTTGCTGAATCCCTGTATTGACTTCATAGGAAAGAGTTTTTTCCACTGATTTCAGAGTAACCATAATGTTATCATATGCTTAATTCACCATGCTCATAAAGCACTTTGAAAATTGTTGAAACCTAGCAAACTGCTTCTTTTTCTCTAAACTCCTCCTGGAGCTTTGGTTATGGGATGAGGCAGACAGGACTAGCGAATTGCCTCTTCCTGAATGGGCTTAATTGCATGTATTGCTTCCTCTTATTCATACTATAAATGCTAACAGTTCAGGAGCTGGTTAGCACCTTCCCTTCTTAGTGAATATATCCTCTTCACTATAGGCCCACAATAATTACCTGTTTAGCCTTTCTTGCTCTCCTCCTTCACACCCCCCTACCCACACTACCCTCCTAATGTCCTGTGAAGCTGAATGCATTGCAGGATTTTATTGGTACAGTTTTGTGGGGAAAAAAAAAACCCAAAAACCAACCAAGAACTGAATAATCACTGTATATAAAAGCAAGCAGCATACTCTTTAAAGCTTAGAGTAATTCAAAAGCCTAGAGAGAGAATAAATTTAAATCTTCAGTAGCCAGTTGACATTACAGGCTCCTAACATGTTTCCTAGGCTGAAGGCCTTTATGCTGCCTTGTGTAAAATACGTGTGTGTTTCTGGAAAGAAAGATGACTTTCCAGCTGTATATGCCTGCTCGGTCTCTGCAGAGCAACTTAAGAGAAGTTTGCCATGGGCTTGGATTCCAGGGGATGTCCCCTATTATTGCACCCTGTCTGACCCTGATGACACTTTGGGTTTGGCCTGCTCCTCACAGAGGATACTGACTTTACAGCTCTACAGAATGGTTTGCTCTACTGGGCGAAGGGGATAGGAAGGGGAAGTTCAGGAAGGAGTTTGTCTCTGAGAAGATGAAAGTTTAGACCAGTGGCCCATATGCACTTCTGAGATAATCACTTATAATCAGTGATGTCTTGAATTTTTTGGTAACCTGGACATTTCTTTTCTCAGAACTGTATCAGCTGATTTTATGTAGACCAGGATGCCTTCCTGGTCTCATTATCCCATCAGCACAGCCCTGCTTTAAACCAATGGCTGTACCTTTTTATTTTTCTAATTAATTAATTCAATAATCACATCTTCTTTGACACTATAAAATCACATAAAATTGTCTACAGAGCACAGTAATAATAATAATAATGTGCGCAAAAATTCAGAGGGACCTAAGTAGTTGAATCTCTTGTATGTTTGTTTATCCAAAATGGGAACCTTATCCCAATGGTCTCTATATTAGCATGTAGAGAAACTGTCACATAGTGACTTTGTTATAATCTTAGCATGGTATTAGCATTAGTACTTGGTATAAACGCAACTAAACAGAGGTGAAAGTAATAAAAAAGTACTTAGCCCTGGGGTTTTAACTGAAAATTTAAATTTGCAGTAAAGTTCAGCACCATCACTTCTCACAGTGATTCCATGCCACCTGAGAAAATACCAGGCTGCCTCTCTCCATTGTCATACCAACAATTACTTAAAAATGACTTGTAGAAAATCTCCATTTGGTACCCGAAGAGTTAATCAAACCTTAGCTGATCCAGGGGAGTTCTACCCTGCAGGTCCTCAGAGACAGTTGTAATTAATTTGATCTTCTCCAGTCATTAACTCAGATTCATAGTGAGCTCTCCACACACTGCTCTATTAATTCACTGGAGATCAGTTCACAGGATTCATTCAGTTAAGCAGCACTGCTGGATTACATTTTAAAACCCTTTAAACTGGTTGTAATTGATGTCTGTTTATAGAAGCTTACTTTAATGGAGTCAACGTGAGATGAAAATCTACCATACTAGTCTAAGATAGTGCCTTACTGTTTAAAGCATGTCTCCAGAGGCACCCAGTTAAATAAGAGACACTGCAAAATAAAGTAAATTCCTCATTAATCACCAACCTACTCTTGGCATTTTTAAAATAGTTTTTGGTCCTCCTGACTGCTGGTACCTTGGAAACGAATCTAAAGTAGATCTTCACTGTGCAGTAACATACACATTTGATAGGTATTAAGACTTGATCTTGAACCCAGCCAACAAAGCTTCTGTAGGCTTCACTGTAAAGTCAACAAGGGTGAATATAAAGAGCAACATTCTCTTTCATTAAAATCTCAATGAAGCCAGCACTATGGCTGTACTTTGCATTGTCAGATAGCAACCTGCTTGCAAGAAGCTCTTCCCAAAGTCCTGAAGCAACAAGACATGGACATTAGCACTCTGCAGACTGCATTCTGTTGTTGGTATTCAGCAGCTGAAGAATGGGCCTTATAATTATGTTACTGCTGTTTAAATTCCTTGACTTTAATTTCTGTCTTCTGCATTGTGACAGACAGGTACAGTAATGGCATTTAAAACAGAAAGTCTGAATATAGAGTCTGGTCAAAAATATACAGCTTAGAGCCACCATTGAAGCAATATAGGAGGAAGACTGCTATTTATTATCTTCAGACAGAAGGCTGGAAATTCACCTGATCCTCTGTGGGCCATTAGCTTTGTACATTCTGCCTCCACACTTCGACTATCTCATACCTGGCCATCTCAAAGCAAAGACAGAGGAGCTTGTGTCTATCTATATCCATGTGGCCAGACATAGCCTGTGTTACATGAGACAAAATACCTCAGGTAATGTTCTCTGAAGTAGCTCATTGACCACAATGTCTCTGTTTATGGAAAACTAATTTCAGACCACACACACTTGATTTTCTCTGTAAGCACTCAGAGTTTTAGCTGAAATGAAGAACAATTTCAGGTGTTCATTTTCACTGAAAATGAAACCCAAGGTCTCTTAGTTTGCCATCCAAAACCCACAAGCACCACAAACTAATATTCATCCAGAAAATAAAACAGGGCTTTTTGTTGGTCTCTGTGGCCAGACAAGAAAGATAAACCTATTATTAAATTATCTACTATTACATCTACTGTTATCTACTGTTCATTTGTAACTTCTTTACAGGGCTGTTGCGAGGCTAAATTAATAGCTTTAAAAGCTTGCAAGATCTTGGGTGGAAGATGTTATTTAAATGCAAAATCAAACCATTGCATGACATGGAGAAGAGATTCCTATCTTGCAGTACCCTTTATAGAATAATGTGTTTCAGACATTCAGACATTTCCTTGCTTTGTGCACAAAATGCAAAGAAAAATGAGAGGCTTAGTAGGTGAGTTTAGTAATGACAGTCTTAATATTCACAGGGCCAGATTCTCTTTTGTTTTACAGGAAGCGGGTTTGTGTTGCTCTGCAGGTAAACCAGTAAAGAAAATAGCCCTCAATATGATATATTTTTCCAGGCTATTTTATCTGCTCAGCTTTGTATGTGCAGGGGAAAGATCATGTACATCTTGCATACACAAATAGTAAAGGGATGGAAAATACTGGATACGCTTTTTTTTTCCCTCAAGTCCTAATTGCAGCAACATATTTACTCAGCATTCTGTAGGTCCCCTCAATCACTGATACTTGAAATATGGCTTGAGTGCATAGGGACAGTATGTGCTTTCACAACAAGGTGAGACAAATTGCAACAATCTTCTTTAATGGGATCTCATACCAGATGAGCTGAACAATACTAGAGGAAGCCAATGGCAAACTTGACTGGTTTCTGCCAAATAAAAGTGAGGTGGAAATGGAGGTCGGTGATTTTCTTGGTGATAGTGTTCTTGTCAGAAGTGAAAAGGAACCAGGGTGCTGCTCACAGCAAATGCAGTGGGTAATTTTGTTAAGTATACGTTAGTCACTGCAGCTTATAATATACAAAAAAAGCCCAACAATGTTGTTCAATTCTCCAAAACATGAAAGAATCCACAAATAAGGCACGAGCAAAAAGCTGCAAAATACAAGAAGGAGGTGGCTTTCACTTGCTTAATGATATTCTCCTCTGGTTTTATTGAATTTGGTGTAATTACTCACTATGCTTTACTGGCAACACTGGAGGCCACCCAACTAGTGTCCCCTCCATATTTACCACACCAGGGCCTTACTCCCACTAGCAGCTTATCTTCCATTGATGTGGAACTATTTTAAGGATGGAATAATACTTTGAGTGTTGAAACCAATTTGCAGTCTGAAAAGGGAGACAGTATTAGTGGCACAAGGCACCAAGTCCCAGCAGGCAAGCGGGTGATTGGTGCAGTTCATCTTTAATGGTTCCCTGTACTCGATTCCCCTGTACTGTGAGCAATGCAAATGTGGTTCCCATGCTGAGTTATACCACAGGACCAGGAGCAGGGTATAAGCTAGCAGGAAATCCAAGCCTGTGTGAGGAAGGAGCTTTGAAGGTCAGCAGATGGCACATAGACCTTAGCCCATCTTCAATGAGGCCTGACATCTCCTGTTTATGAACTGCTCCAGGATCTTGCATTCACCTGGCCATTGACCAGCTCCCAGGGTGACGAACACTGGCCAGCAGGCCTGCACCAAAGAGCAGTCTGAGACTCAAGGCTTTCAAAATATTTTAGGGCCTCAGTAATAAATACATTACTAACTTAATTTACCACACACATGCTTCTCTTAAAGCACTATTAATGGAAGCATTCCAGATTTGTGTTAAGGATCAAAAGTTCTCTGCATAGAAGAGTAGTACCTTCAGTGTTACCCAAGTGTGTCCAGTTTGTATCTATACTAGATATTCACACCTAAATTCTGAGAGCCCTGAATGTTTGAACTGGCAGCATAAAACATGAAATCCCTACCCATCAACCTTGGGAGACTTGGCCAGCGTAGTTCAGCTCTAGATAAACTACTAACTTCAGTGAATTCATCTGCATGTTTTATAGATAATCTTCTGAGACTGTATCCCACTCCTGTTCTGTTGCTGCGTCTATACCTGTGCACCTGTCACACTGGGAAGGAGCAGTACATTTCCTGTTATGAGCCAGTGACTTCCACTTGCATGCAAAAAAATTCACCAGATTTCACATGAACATCAGCTCTTTTAATATAAACTAACACTATGTTAAATATAGGATGCTATTTCCATGGGGGCATGGGGTTGTATTTCACGTATCTGCATGTAAGGATCTGCACTATTCTTTCTGTACAAGGACAGGTGAAGACCAAGTGCCTCCCTCAGCTGGAGCACTAGTGCTGGCAAAGGTACTGCTGTTGCCTCTGACACTTGCTCTGGGGCCTCACACCCAGAGCAATGAATGGGAGGAAAAACTTAATTTTGCCTGCTTCATTTCCTAAACCTGCTTTCTAAAGAGCCAATTTAGTTAGGCAACACTGGAAATTGAAGGGATTTTCCCCCCAGAGATTTAAAATGCTTATGGTTACATGATGGGTGGGAGAGAAGAGGAGCAAAATCAGATTTGTGATACCTTGCAAGCTCCAGCTGTAACTACTGTATTACTGAAATAAGTGCAAAATATCTTTGATTTTTATTTTGGAGAAGAACAAGAGGAGTTATGGACTGCAAGACAGTTTCTCTTTTCAGATGATATAATGCAGTGTTATACTGAAGTGAATATATCTTTCAAGTTTCAAATGTGAAAAGTAGTGCCATTTACTGCCCACAAGCCATCGAGCTCAGTGCGCAATAACAAATAGTTCTGTCTTCATCAATCCATACTGCTCTTAACAATCCTGCCCAAAGCTGCTTCTGGGTGATCATCGGAGTTTGATAAAGTGATTACTACATAATGCTATCAAATAACTATCACGATTAAACAAGTTACATGAGTCTTGAAGCACTAGAGCACTTTACGTGAGGAATGAGTTTCTCCTTCAAACCGCATAATAAAAATATATTAAACAAAACGGGTTTTGAATAGCATGTTGGAATTAGATCAAGAAGAATTAAGTTTGCATTTTCTGACTAGCTACAAGTACGACAAACTACTTTCCTATAAATAACACAATTACTTTAAGTAGCAGAATTGTTTTCCAGTCTCCTTTCTTTGTGGTTTCACTCTGCGTGAAATCTGTAGCAAGGTTGTTACACCCGTCACTGTGGCTTTCTTCACACCTGGGCTATTTTATGATATTACATTGCAGATTTCTTCTTCTCTACCCGAACTACAGACACACAAATCAGCCAGAAAACAATTGCAGCTATTCGTGATTTTTACATCCAAAACGTCAAAAGCTGTTAAACATAATTTGAGCTCAGAGGCCCCATGTAATCCTGAGGTTGAGATGAAAGAATTATCAGAGTGCTACTGATTCAGATTATATGGGAAATCAGAGTGACCTGTGCTATGAAATATTTGCAGAAGCTGAAATGACCACCAAATAAATTGATGGTGCTGTTTATTATGTACAATTCATAAATAGAAGGCAAAAGTTTTACTATAGTACAAACATGATTATCTTGAAGACAGGAAGGACTTGGAATAAAGCCAAACAACAGAGATTCCAGGTCATCAAGAAAATCATAAATACAAATATTTGCTGGATATACCTCCTACAAATGTCCTCTTGATGCCATGCATATACAGGCTATTTAAGATCTTTTGGTTAAACTTCCTCCATAAAACAGACTAAGCCTTCTAGCAAGAGAGAGACTTGATCCTTCAATTTCTTTGCTGAATTTAGTAATTAGTGATTCTCTCATGCTTGTCTCAAGTTTAAACAACTCTACTTCCAGAATCAGCATAACTGTGCCCCAAGCTGTAATTCATATCCTAATTCTTATCACACATTCCTTTCACCCTGTGGCACTCTATCCCCTGTGGTGCCCTCCTCTGACTTCTGCTCCCTAACCTCCTACACCCTGTCCCTGACATGTCAACTGTGTCTCAAGCCCCACCTACCTCCTCTTCATCCCAGCCCATTCCCCATATCCATGCTCTTGCACTCATGCATCAACTAATTCCTGAAACAATAATGCATTATTTTTGAAGAACCAACCAGTACCATACACCCAAGCTATTGCTCCTCTCTGTCTTCCATGTAGTAACTCCTACAGGGCATGGACTCCCTTTATATTCATGTCTTGTACAGCCCCAAGCACACTGTAAGCATTTAATGCAGAAAATAAATAAAAAGAGACATGCAGCTCTGCTGAAGACAAGAGGGAGCATTGAGGAAGCCAGATTCAGCTAATCAAACTTGTATTGTGTGATGTGGGTCTTCAACTTACAAAACAGTCAGAAAAGATAACTGGGGCAGGGAAAAGGAGACAGACAACTCTTAATATCAACCCAGGAATGATTCTGGCATGTCTTAATTTAAAGACCTGAAATAACCTTTCTGAGCGCAAGGGCACTACCCATACGTACATGGCAGGTGTTTTGATACTTCTCTGAGCAGCACAACTTCCATATACACGTGAAAATATTTTGGGTATCAGGGTATTCTTTTAAAGACATCAAAGACAGTGAAATTTAACACACTACTGATTATTCAATGGTTAATTATCACAGCTTTTATCAAAATGCATCTTTTCACCGTATAACTTCAGCTTCCTGTCATCCAAATGTATAGCTTTGTCTCTAAGACTGATTTATTGTGAGTCATTTACTGTAAGTAAAAAGCTTCCCTCATTTAGGCACTTGTAGGCAGGGATTAATTTATTTTTTTTTTACAGATAGAAACACCAAACTTTCTAAGTTTCCAGATGTAAAGCATACTTCCAGCCCTACAGCCGTATTTCAACCTCTTTCCTGTACCTTAGCCCATGCAACCAATTCTGATGGATGTCTATCAAAAGTGTGCAACTGCTTTTGTGATGATCCTAGCAGTGCTATAACATTAATACAAGCTCCCCTCTCTTGTCTGCACATAGAAATAGCTCCACTCACCAGTTTTAAGGCAGTTAAAATAGTTTATATTGATTTAGTAGTTCCCAGTGAGTTCCCATTTCAGTTCCCATTCCACCATTCAGTATGAAACATGTTCAGCCTCGATCTTGGGTAGTATTAATCATTCAAACAATAATGTTCCATGATGCAAAAGTAAATGCCTTAATGCAGATGTAGGACTGTAGTTTTGTTTGTGCTTTTGGGGGGTGGATTTGTTTGTTTTACTCTTAGAGTACTAATATACATTAGCTATTGCATCTTTGTGCAAACATGGGGAGACAGTCTTTACTGTCCTGATGGCAAGTCAACTGAGAGCTCCCCAGTCAGGTATGACCTGGCTAAGGGAGGTGACACAATGTACAGCACCTGATGTCCACTGGGACGTTACAGAACATCAGTCTCTGCATCTTTGTGTTCTCCCTGTTGAAAATGCACCTTTTCCAGCAAGGCAGCATAACCTATTCACAAATTCTTTCTGTGGACTAATGTTCATCAAAATACCAGAGATATATCTTCTACAAAAAAACAGAGTCAGTTAGGAAAAATTTAATTCCCATGCTTTAGTAGTTTACAGTATTAGTCTTTTATTATTTTATCCATAATTCCATCTTGATGGATAAACAGGATAGTACAGTAAGCAGCCCCAGGCTCTGATGTTGTTCCAAACACATAGCTTATTATGTCTTAAAATGCAAGAAAATAAAAAGCAAACCAAACAAACACCAAACTCCAACTAAATACTTCTGTTTATTCAGGTGGGCATCTTATTTTCATCAAAGTTACCATGAATGCAAATAAGCGATATGAGGGTTATTAATCAAAAAGTTCTTGCTTGAGTCCATTTCAACACCTTTCCCATTTGAGTGATGTGGCTCAGCATTTTTTATTAGTAGTATTTATACATCACCATCAGTGAACCTGATGTTTTAGAGACCTAGAATTACAAGCCCCTGCCCTCAGGTGCTTACAGTCTAAATTAGATGTACACAGTGAACGATGACCACAAACAACAAAAAGAGGTGTGGATTAAGAGTTACAACAGGAAAAGAACAACATGTGCTGCCACACATTTCTAATAGAATCACAGAATCATCTAGGTTGGAAAAGACCCATGGGATCATTGTGTCCAACCATTCACCCTACTCTGCAAGTTCACCC